>ML685783.1:27001292-27029256 GCA_007922175.1 Pelusios castaneus
GGAGGAAAGGGGCTAGAGCCGGCCGGGAGGGTGCTGGAGCTGGCCGGGAGGGAGGAAAGGGGCTGGAGCCGGTCGGTAGGGAGGGAGGAAAAGGGCTGGAGCCGGCCGGGAGGGAGAGAGGGTGCTGGAGCCGGGCAGGGGGAGGAAGAAGGCTGGAGCCGGCCGGGAGGATGCTGCAGCCAAGGCCAGACACGCGGCTCTGCAGCCGGCGGCGCCTTTCCCGGCCCTATAAACCGGCCGGGCGGAAGCCAGGCGAGCAGCAGCCGGGGGTGGAGACAAGGGCCGGGCCAGGGGCGGGACGGCGCCGGCTCCTTCTGGCGAGAACCGCGCACGTGCTTCTTCGGATTGCCCGGGCGGGGCTCGGATGCTGTAGCCGGTGTCCCTCCCTCCCCACGCCGGGCCGGCACCAGGGGTCGGGTTCCTGAGCTCACCCCCAGGCCGTGGGGCCGAGCTCCCGGGCCCTGCCGCAGAAAAGCAGCTTCGGGATCCGCTGCTGGAGCCCGGCTCAGGACAGAGCCAACACCCCCGTTCGTTCGCCTTTCCTTATGGGGATTTAGGGGGAAGTTAGCCCAGGAATAGCCTGAGCAAGAAGGGGGCCAGGACACGCCACCTGGGACACCCGGCTCTTGCACAGGCGGACTTGAAAAGCATCTGGGGCCGGGGTCTCCAGCAAATCTCCAGCAGGACCAGGACATTGCCCCGAGTCACTGAAACCCTTCACCCAATGATAGAAAAGCAGAGTCCGGAGTAATAAAATAGAGGATGGCATTAGAAGTCAAGCTGGCAGTGTCATCAGACAGACAAAGAGCAAACACGTAACATTTTACATTCTAAATAATAATTGGACAAATTCCGGCTGGTGCTGCGGCCGCAGGAAGTGGGCCACGTGTTTGAGACTCCTGATTTCGGGCCTCCCCTGCTCCTTCACCCTGTCCTACCAGTCGGCCCCAGCCAGGGCTTGCCACCAATATACACAAACTAGGCGGTCACCCAGCGCGCCAGGCTTTAAGGGGCCCCAACTTAGAGGGAAGTGAATTTTTTTCTCTTTTTTTAAAAAAAACCTATTGTTATTTTTCTCTATATTGAATTGGGTGGGGGCCTAGTTCACCTAGGGCACCAAAAACTCTTGGGCTGGCCCTGACCAAGGCCTTCCTCTTGTCAGGGATTAGACCATCCATCCACCTCTTCCTGCCTAGTTCTGGTGGGCTCAGTGTGTCTGATGGGCTTCCCAAGCACTAATCCTGCCCATGCATAAATATATGTATAACTTTACTCACTTGGCCCATGCAGGATGTGGTCCTACAACTGTATTTGGCCCCATCACTGTAACAAATGAGGAACTCAGTGCTTTAACAATGTTAGCAATAACAGTGGGAGGGTGGAGGGGGGACTTATTTCTATGATACAGAGTTTATTCACCAATGTAAGTCTACATTTCCCTGGAGAGATGATTGAACTTTTAAATAAAATTTCCAAATCTGAATGTCAGACTCTCCTAATACTTACGCAGGGGAGTAACTCTGTTCTTGGGACAACCGACATGTATCAGGTTACTCACCTGTCCAAGTTGGCAAGTTCCAAAGGGGGTAGCCGCGTTAGTCTATTCAGCGAAACAAACGAGTCCTGTGGCACTGTTAAAGACTAACAAATTTATTTATCGCATGAGCTTTCGGTGGAGAAAATCCCACAGGACTCCTTGCTTGTTTCACCTGTACAAGAGTTTGCAAGATCTCATCCTCAAAGTAGGGTATGGTTTCCCCAATCATTTTCTTCCAGCGCTTTTCTCCATTGGGAACAAGAAATAAATTACTATCAGAATGTGCCATCTAGTGGTCTTTGAACCATGACTGTTTTTAAACATTTAAGTTATTGAAATAATACACCACATCTTAGAAGAACATGACCACTGTACCAGCCAGACTTCTGGAATAATTTAATTTATATGCACATATCACAACTTGCTGTGAAATTACAGTAATCATGTATAATTAAGAGACCCAACTTGCTGACAACATACCACATGCTATTAGACCAAATTATTTTTAAAAGGGCAAAAATTTTCAGAGGTGACTCTTAATTTTGGGTAACTCGGGCTTTGGACGGGCAACCTGCGATACATTTCCATGGAAAGGATGTTCAGTATTCTCCGAAAATCAGATGTCTTCAAGTTGCGTACCAAAAAATGAAGCACCTTGGAAAAGCTTAGTAAAAGGTAAAGAAATCTGTACCAACATTTCCATAGATTATTAAACAAAGAACTTGAAAATCAAACATGCTTTTCACTCTTTATGTGTTTACTTTTGAACATCATTGTACTAGAAAAATTAAACTCATTATTTTTCAGCTCTGTTTATAAACAATTTTATGTACGTAACACCGTAATCAGAACAGACACAAACATTTCCACTTTCTAGTTCTCACACAAGAGCAGGATGCTGCAAAAATTGGACTGCAAATACTAGAGAAATATTTCTTTAAAAATACAGATTGACTGTTCTGGACAATTGAGTGGAAATATTTATACTAATCTTAAATTCTTAAAAATTGTTTTTAACAATACCTGAATTGATCTGCATTCCTTTCACTGAAATATAGCTCTTTCTAGTTAATTTAAAATTAGCCCGATAGATTGCGTAGGCCAGAAATTCCCGAACTAATTTGGCCATGGAACACTTTTGGGCTTGGAATATATCGATGGGACACATACTTATTGGTTGGGGGAGGCGGGGTGGTGTTCGTACTGAAAAATTGCCGCACATATTGCTCAAAAGTTGATTGAAAAGAGTTGTGGTTCGGCATGAGTTGCATAACAATTATACTATTATGAATGCATTACAAATATTAATATACCTACAATTTATATACTATTCAAATATCTTAGTACTTTTGATACACACAATTTCATATTTAATATTTTAGAAGGAAAAATATCACTAGCATTGAAATTTTTTCACAGTACACCTATTCACATCGTGCGTATGTTTGGGAAACACTGGTGTAGGCACTGGGAAAAATAGAGCAGTTTCGCTACTGAACACTAGCTTGAATGCAAATAATTTCTTGTGTAATTTTAGACAGACAATGCAACCCTGGGACCTGCCAACTGGCAGAAGACACAGGTGGTGCACAGGCATCCTGTGAGCCGGACACATGCATAATAGTTCACTAAAAGGAGCCTCGTGAAGTCAGATTAGGATTGGAAGGGACCTCAGCAAGTATCTAGTTCAATGTCCTGGTCAAAGCAGGACGAACCTCAAATAAATCATCCCAGCCAGGGCTTTCCCAAGCTGGGCCTTAAAAACCTCTAAGGATGGAGATTCCACCACCTGCCTAGGGAACTCATTCCAGTGCTTCACCACCCTCCTAGGGAAAAAGTTTGTTCTAATATTCAACATAGACTTCCCTCACTGCAACTTGACACCATTGGTAGAGATCTCTCCCAAGAGCCATTACCCACTGGTCATGATAACCTTTACAAATTGTATGTTTGGATAATATCTAAGAAGTTAAGAACATAATGTTCAGCATGAATACATAAGGATGTGGGATTAAGGCAGGTCACTAAGAGGTCACACCTCAGGAACATTCCTTTCAGACAAGTGGAACAGACCTTTATTTCCATCTAGTCATACATGTATTATCTGCCTTCATGGGGGATACTGTTTCTTTAGTAGTAGCAGCTGGGGATTGGACTGGAGAACCCCATGAGGTCCCTTCCAACCCTAATATTCTGTGATCCTAGATACTGCGAGTGGCCAATGGACTGGGGTGGAACTCTCCCCGGAGACACTTTCAAGGCTCCAGGGTTGGGGTGTGACACTCACTAACTTGCAGTGTGACAAAGAGACCTAGACGCGAGGACTTGCATGGCCTGTGAATTTGGGCTGGTGAACCCTGGCAGGTACAGCTGAGATGGGAGGCTTCTTCATGCTAAGGGCAGGTGGTAGCAAGTGCCTTCCAATCCTGAAGATCTCCAGGGAGTGTCACAAACGCTAAGGGGTTTATCGTGAACACCCATCCTTAACTAGGTTTGGCTTTGTGTGTGTGTGTTTCTTTTTTAACCCCACTGTCGTGATGCAGTGCCTCCACTAGGGCCAGGAAGAGGTTAAAAAGGAGCCTCGCTGCAGCAGCCAGTGAGGAGAGGGCTGCCAGTATAACACTAGGGCAGCAGCACTTAGCTAGGCAGTCTGCTTGGGGAGCCGCAGGGAGAAGGTCTCTCCTGGGCTGGCAGGTTGCAAGGTCAGGACCCTGGAGAGCTCTGAGTGCGGTGTAGCAACGGCAGGAACCCAGAAAAGCTGAACCTCCGGAAAGAAGCGGACAGTGGCGAGCAGCGGTCTGAGGGCTGGGAGCCGGGAGCAGACGGCGGCTGGATCCAGACTGGAGAGAGGAGTGGCGTGTGACTGGGGGCTGTGGGGAAGCAGCTCGGGGAGTCAATGCCCAGAAGTGAAAACACTGGAGGGAGGCGGCAGGCCTCACAGGAGGCACCTGGGGTCCCTGGGCCGGATGTAGAGGGTGGGCCCAGGTCCCTCCCCGCTCCCCCGGCGTGCCAACCATGGCCACTGACTGTTTTAATTAGTGGCCAGGACTGGCACGGGCTCGCTGGCCCTAGACTGTTTTAAATTGTGGCTGGATGAAAGCGAGTTGGACCAGACTGCAGGAGGCGGCCAAGGGACTAACCACGGCCACTGCTGCAAAGTGGGCCGGTGGGGTGAGTTGTATCCCGGAAGGGGTGGGAGAGGGGCTTGGCCTGAGGGCTAAGACCCCAAGGAGGACTCAACTTGAGAGTCCAGGCGTGTGGCAGAGCAGAGCTTAAGCTACCAGCAGGTAGACCACTTGAGCAATTCCCCGTAACAGCAGCAGGAAGGGTCCTGCTGTGAGCCCCATGCTGTGGACTGCTACACCCACCATCTCATGTAAGTGATGTTTTTGCAAATCCAAGTTTAAAACACACACTCCCATCCAGACTTTGTATGCCACGTCTTGCTCCGAGCGCAGTATTTACAGAACTGCAAACAGAGGAGTTTGCGTACAACACTTTACCAAAACTAATGGACAGGAGCCAGCTTGAGTAAACAGATATTCAAAACGTACAGCACATTTCACACAGCTCAAGAGGACAGTGACCCATCAGATATTCTTCAATCAGAACTGCTTCTACTCAGTTCAGTTCATTGTTTCACAATGCAGTTCAGTAGAGTCTTTCAGAGATCACAAGGTGCTTGACATCGGCTTACACTCGACACATAATGAACGTATTCATTGTTAGGGAGCAATTACGTTATTTCCTTGAAAGAAAAAGCCGTTTAGATTTTGCAGAACTAAAGCTGTAATTACACAAATACAGAGTCTCTCATATTACTTCATTGTGTATATATGCATTAGCTGAATATTTTCTAAAAATACAGCAGCTAAGAACTTCTTTATATCAGAAGCTAAGAATAAATGCACGTATCCCAGGAGAATAAAAACAACACCCCATTCTATGTTACCAGAGAATTCAATAATTATGAGCATAGAATATATTCATTCATATGTTAAAACTACACAGGGCAATAACTGCCATGAAAATAAGTACAACTAAAGAGGAACATACAGTTAAAAACGAAGGCTTGCGAACATGTAGATTAAATAAGACTACAGTGCTAGGTACATAATCAAGACCTACAAAGCCAGGAATAAAGGTCCTTTAACATGAATAATGAAATTCCAGTACTCGCGTAGCAAGCAGACTTTTGAGAGATCAAGCAATCTCCCGTATAGGCATGCATTTCAAGGCAAGAAGGGTTCTCTTTGCCAAGACTTGAGGTAAACATCGCTGCAGCTCAAGTATAAGATAAGTCAGTCAAACATCAGATACTAGGCTGAGAATTCTGGAATGAATTAAGCATTTCACTGCAAATACACTCATTTTAACTTTATGAAGCTGTCAAACAAGTAAGTTTTTATCGGAGTGATACGTAACTCACAACAACGCTCCCTGCAATGAGTTTGCCCTGGTACTGCACACAATTTTGACAGTATGACTGGATATATTCTGCTCTGCACTTAGAATTCTCATTTCAGTCTTCCCTACCTCAGGACTACCAACTCCAAGGTCCTCTTTGCCCTTCCTGTAAAGTCCTCTCTTCCACCAGTTCCCAGAGTATAAGCTGCACATTTCCAAAAAAATGTGGACACTTTTTTATTATGGCTGTGTTAACTAAAACAGTCACCACTAAAGTCAGAAGAAAATTGTACATTCACACCTGTTTACACTGTGCCATGTAAAATAAGTTAACCTTAAGATCATGATGTGGGCATCTGTCAGACTTAATGGAGGCGTGTAAAGTCATCATGAAATTTAACTACACGCTATTAGCTACCACATCCAATCACCTGCCTCTTATCATGATGCTAGAGAAATGAGGGGGGAAAGATGATGTCCTACTTGCTACTCCTAAAAGAATAACTCTCCCTGGGTGAATACAAGTTCCAAAAGGGGAGCCGTGTTGGTCTAGTTCAGCAAAAAGAACAAGGAGTCTTGTGGCACTTTTAAAGACTAACAAATATATTTATCCTATGAGCTTTCGTGGGAGAAATTCTCCCACAAAAGCTCATGCGATAAATAAATTTGTTAGTCTTTAAAAGTGCCACAAGACTCCTTGTTTGTTTTTGGATGAATATAATTTTGCAAGGCTGATGTAATTGCCATACTTGGAAAAAATAAAATAAATCAAGCTTCTGCTACATTCATGAACATGGGACAATCTACCTGTAACTTAAATATGTATTTTCTCTGCCACACACAAAACCATGTGAACCCGTAAACACAGATGCAGACATAGGTAGTAGTGAAACTGTAACAGAAAAATCCACATAAAAAGCTTGTCTATTGTGCTAAGAAAATCTAACATGAGATTCTTTAACACTGAAATCTGCTCTCGGACATTTTACCCTCACATCAGAGCATAGAAATGTACCTCCTGACGCAAGCTTATTATCTGCATAACTGGCATGTGTGCACATAGCCCCCAAAGAACAAAACCTATCTGGCATCTATGCATACCCTATCAACTAGTGAAATAATCTTTGCAAGTCAGAAGAGAACAAGAACTTGCTGACAACTCATTAATGGTTATGAAATTATCTAAAACCTGAAAAGTCCATTTCACTGTCAGTGACAGTGACAGAAAGAAAGAAATTTCAACCAGTAACTAGTCAGAAAAGTATTTTACAGAGAAGATTGTGCGGTTCATACTTACTTCAAGGTAACATTTGCTCAGTTTTTCCACCAGAAAAAGCCATTTTACAATCACTTGTCCCTACTTTACCCATGTGAATATTTAAGATCCATCTAAGACGTATTTACTTAGAGCCCTGGTCACCAGTACCCTTTAAATGTAAAAGCAGCACTATTAAGATTACAGAATACCATAGCTCACAATCACAATTTGAACTGCTTAAACATCATTGATTCCCATTCTGGGAGATGGCAGTGAGTAAACTCATACTTTTCCTAGCTTGCTGGCCCTAGGACATGACAGATGCAAGGTGGGGGAGGTAAAACCTTTTATTGGTCCAATTTCTCTTAGTGAAAGAGACAGACTTCCAAACAACACTTGTGAGGACCCTTCTCACATCTAAAGAACTCTTACAAGCATGTCTTTCACCAACAGACGTTGATCCAATAAACAAAAAGTTTCCTCACCCATCCTGTCTCACTTTTCCTAGCTAGGAGTCCAGCAAACCTCCCCTAGGCTCCAAGAGTCATGCTGGGATCTTTCATTCTCACGCATCAGCAGCAGTAAGTGGTTCTATAGACCAAATTATGGCATCAATGACACCTTTCAGCCTCGTGGTATTAGGTTATGTCCTCAGTGATATCTGTGTCACCCACTGTTTTCAGTTACACGTGAGAAAGTAAGTGAACAGTTCTGTTGATGATGCACAAGAAGGAATGGGATCCAGCACAATCCAGCACTTAGCTGTTGGGGCTCTGAAGGGCTAACAGATGTGAAAACCAAATTTTTATTGCTGCAGTGTGTCGATTGGCTCCAACTGCACACAGGAAAGGAGATCTGGGGAGCAAGAAGAGCCGTTTACACACAGTTGCACTTCACAGCAGAACCACACCTTACGGCAGATGGGGAAATCTCATTCTTAAGGCAAACAGCTAGAGCCTGTTAATAAAGGAAGCAGGGACAACAATAAAGGACTGAATTGAGGTAGGCAAAAGCCCACACTCATAATAAACAGAACATCCCCCTCTGCACACAAAGAAAATATTTTCCAACCAAATATGCAGATCTGAAAATCTGTCTTAAGGCTCAAAATTTAATTTTGAGGGTTTAATGTACAGATCTCACACTGAGTGACCTCAGTTATTGGAGTCCTTCCCATTTACTAGCTAAAGTCGAGATTTCTCATTGGTTCTCCAAAATAACTTTTAAAAAAATCTATTTCATATCACTTCTATAGTCTAAGGATAGATTTAGCCTCCATCAGAAAAGAACTACTAAGCCATTTATACACAACTTTCTCCCACATGATGGACATTGTTAAACACAGAAAGACATACAAAGTCAATGAAACATGATGAATATAAAAGAAAACATGGCTAACAGAGGTAGATAAAAAGAGGCCATTTGGACCATATGTTAGGATAATTGCCACATTCCTCAAGAAACTGATATCAATCTTTACAAAGGGTATCCATTTTTGCCTAAAGAAAGTTGTTTTCCCCTTCTCCCCCAAAATAACCCTACAGTGGACATGATCGGTTATTGATGAGAGACTTCTTTTCATGCTCCCCACTTGCCAGAGTTGCTCTGTTGGGATTATTAGTCTGACAAGAAGCCTTCAAGCAAAAGTGTTTCATGAAGTACAAACGAACCATGACACGGGATGAGGCAATGAAACCCCACATTCTTATTTTGCTTTACACTCTCAAACTAAGTCCTGCTACATGCTATGAGTTATTACTACTTGGTTAGAAGTTTGGAACAAATAAATATGTGCTTCTACAGAAAAGGTGACCCACTGAAGGTCAAATGCCAAGCAGTAAACCTCAAATCCCTTTAAATGACTGACTGTGCTATACACATACTACATACAGAATTTTGAAAAATAAAGTGGCTGTTAGTAACTTTTAGATATTGAAACATGGACTGTCTCTTTTCGGGCTAGCCTATGGACTAGACTGGTGGGTATGTGCACTGGGTCTTGTTTCAATGTTCAATAGGTGGTGGTTTTGGAAGGATGAACGAACGGTCCGATTCATCAGAGGTTGAAGCGGGCGGAAATTGTCTACCATCCTCTTTTCTTCCTCCTCGGCAGAGGTAAAGAGCAGCATGCGAAACTCCTCAAGCTGGGAATAATAAATGGTGCATATGAGTGACTTTAGCTGTCCAAATTACTCGAGTCAAAGGAATTCACAAGATCACAGTTGGAAACTGTAAGAGCTCCTAGTAAACCCAAGTACTGAGAGGTTTGGGATTAGCTTCCTGTGCATCTCCACCGCCTGTTGGTAAAGATCATGGTCTCAACTATATCAGTGGAAGCTATGAACTGCCACTCCACTGTCCTGAGTATTCATGGATTGGATACGCACCACCTTTATATAAATCTGCCTGCACTTTAGCATTCTTAGTTTACATCCTGCCTGCAATGTCTGATCTTCTAATTTAGACACACACCTGTTGATTCATGGGAAACAAGAAGTTTCAGCATCATACGTATGTCAGCTCTCAAAACGCAGAAGTCCAGCAGATGAGATTTTTAGCATAATTTCCCTAAAGCCCACAAAGGAATTAAAATGACCTGTTCTTTGTCACAAGGGATGGGATTTTTAGGGCAGTGAAGGGAAGAGACAGTACAGAAGAGTCTGAAGCGAAGAGGGGAAAAAGCTACCCCACAAATTAAAGTTTCCTTCTTTGCCCTGTAATACTTTTCTCTTCACTAACTCTGGGTAAAATAAAGCCATATGCCCATACATGCTCCTACTCTTGACAATTTGAAGTTTCTGAATTTATAGCTGGACATTAACTTCCCACAGTGTTTTTACAGATGTGCCATGTATAATTTAAAAAGATCTGCAATATGGTTTTATGTGACCTATAACTTGAAGCAGCAATAACAGTTATTGATGACAATGAATAAATTTGCTTTCAGTGCCTCCTAAACTATGAAGAATTGTCAGGTCAGATCAGGGGTCACTCAAATGGTACATTTTCCCTAGATCTGCAATGACCACTTCAATGCAACAAAGATTTGGCCATTCTTGATGCATGTTTCCTTAGATGGATGGAGAACAGTGAAGAATGCCAGCAAAAGTTGTAATTATAGCCTCTTGCTCCTCCTGATTTCTTGGCTTCATCTGTGACTTTGGAATTTCTCCTCCTCTACTTCATGTCAAAGAGCCATATTAAACTGGCAACATGAGGGACTAAAATTAACAGTAGCAGTGAGTATATAGTGACAAGATCTGACTGAATGTTCAAGCATTAAGTAGAAATAACCTGAAACTGCCATTTGTGGTGGTCTCTAAATATTCCACTTGTGACATCCTTCCTTCCTCTCTTTCTTTAAAAAGAAAATCTGACATACTAACCAACGAGAAACAAAACTACCCCCCAAAAGGCATTAAAAAAAGCTGATAAAGGAAGCATCAAAAAGCTCGTCACTCACTGCACCTTCTGCAGTCAGAAGGAAATAAAAAGCAGTCAGAGAGACAAGCTCCCCTTCCCCCCTTTTTTAAAAATATCCTTGGAACCCTGGACAAAAGGAAGAGAAGTGAGTGTGTGGAACCCCAGTGTTCTCTAGAGTTATGTCTACACTACAAAAAGTTAGGTCGACTTTAAGTCAATTTAAAGTTGACTTAAAGTCGACCTTATTAAGTCGACTTAAAGTGGTGTCCATGGACATGGACTAAGTCCACTTTAAGTCGACCTAACTGCCCTTAGGTCAATTTAACAAAAGTGGACTTAAGCGGCCACACTGGGCTTAGGTCGACCTAAAGAAGGGTTAGGTCAACCTAGGGAGGGTTGGGTCGACCTACCCGGCGGATCTTAGTAAGTTGACTTAAGGAATTTCTTAAGTTGACTTAATGAAAGTCTGGTGTAGACGTGGAGTAATTTAGGTCGACTTAAGCCTCCTTAAGTCGACCTAAATTGCTAGTGTAGACATAGCCTAGGGGTGCGTCTTAAGGACGCTTAAGTCGACCTACAGAACTCCGTACTGGGCACTTAAGTCGACTTAAGCACTTCCTTAAGTCACCTTAATAACGCCACCTCTTAAGGTCGACCTAAGGCTTAAGTCAACCTTAAGTCAATTTAAGCCAGTGTAGACGGGGCTGTCTACTTAACAGTCTACTTATTAAGTCAACTTAACAAGGTTGACTTAAGTTGACTTCAAGTATAGATGCTCTGTTAAATCAACCTAACAAGGTCGACTTTAAGTTGACTTAAAGTCGACCTTGTTAAGTCAACTTAACAAGTGTAGACATAGCCTAGGAGATCTGGAAGCTTATAATGTAAGGGCCTGGACTCCACAAGTGGGAACATACATAGGCAATGCTCACCGATACAGAAAGACACTAAGGACAAGAATTTATCAAGATAGAATTGGCCATTTCTCTGGATATCCAAGTTAAGGCTACCAATTTTTCTGAAGGGGTATTAAAGGCCATCCTTAAGCCAATCTCTTGCTATTAGAGATCAGGATGAGATCTACTGGAGGGCAGATTATCACATATATGCTACTGTGGGGTTCTTACACCATCCCTTGAAACGTGTGATGCTGGTTCCTGTCAGACACAGGTTATTAGACTAGACAGACTGAGTCCGGTGACAATTTCTATGTCCTCCACCTCACTGGTATGTAACTTCTCTTTCTGTAGAGTGTTTATTTCACCTCCATCCCAGCAGGCACTGAACCATCGTTATTAAAAAGCAAACTATCAGCATGATAAATACCTGATCCTGATCAACTTCTATTGGTGTTTTCTTAATGATCCAGGTGACCGATTCTGTAAGTGGGGGAGTGGTCAAAGATCCAGCATAGGTCCAATAATCCGGGCATGATGGAAGCAAACAGGAGGGGTCAAAGACTTCAAATTCAACAAGTGTGTTCTAGAATCCAAGCAAAATTCATTTATTAACCTCAGAAAAATATCTAGAGGATATCTGAAAAATCTGAACAGTGATAAGGAACAATACAACTGTTATCTATTAAAATGCCATCAATATTATTATTGATCAACAGTACAAAAATCTTAAAACTCACAGCCTTTGAAAAGATAGTTAAAGGTGGTTTCGTGGACTATAGGCAGCTAACAAATAGGAGGCTTCAGATTTGCTCTATTCTTTCATAAGCCAGTAGGAACTGGCAGAAATAGGAAAAAGTCCCAGTTTGTCTGGAGATAAGAGGTGGTGATTGTGTAGGACTGAGAAAATCCAATTCTGGCTAGGGATAGCTGGAGAAAGACAACAAAGGGAGAACAGAAAGAGAAGTGGAACAAGATGAGAAATATTCTGTCAGTGGTTGACTTACTTAAGGTTTGGAGATCATTTTTAGCCAACATAACAGGTTTTTACTGTTGTTAAACAATTGTTTTATTTGAACGATATCAAGGATTGATGCCTCAGAAGCTTACATTCCCAGCTAGCATGAGAGAGAGATTCAGAGCCAACAGCCCCATACACAAACACTACATCAAGGGTATTTTTCAGTGAATAATTTCTTTTTAAATACAGTCTCAATTTTGCTTTGATGGGTTTTATCTGCTTTTAGCCAATGCGAGGCCAAGATATTTCAAACATATGAATCTACCTAGGAATTGCCAGGTAGGATCAGACCCAGTGTCCATCGACTCTAGTATTCCATGGAACATATGAGAGCCCCACATAGGCAGAAAATGGGTTAATCTGCCCCTCCTGCATCCCTAATCAAGAAGTGAGGCTCCACTAAAGTTAAGCACATAGGTCCACTTCCAAAAGTGCTGAGCATGCTTTGACTTCAATGAAAGCTGCTGCATGCTCAGCACTTTTCAAACCAGATCACTTACTACGATACCTAAAAATAAACATCTATTTGAAAAAAAAAACTGTTGGCCCAAGATTATTTCAGTTTTATATGTTGAACGTGCATACAGTCCACAGGTCCTGTCACATAACAGTTGACTTTTCTGTACAATAGTCTTTCTGATGCACTGTAAGTTGTCGCTGAACAAGTTTACTCAACATTTATTTAGAGGGCCTTTCCTTGCATTGCCACAGATATTTGTTTTCTCTGGAGAAAATTCTTCTCAGAGGATCTTTACAGGAAGAATGATTGCAACTGAACTTGACAGCACATCATTGGGCTGATCTCCTGTCAATACTCTTGGAGGCAGGTCAAGCATTGGTCGACGTAGGCTCAGGGTCAAGGACGTTTGCAAGAGAGATTGGGAAACCTTCCAGGTTGATGCTGCGACCTGGAAAGGCGCAGCCAGCAACATGCTACACTAGAGCACTGTACAATGCCAGGGAGTCAGAGAGACTGTCTGAAGACATGGTTGAGAGAGAAAGTGGAGGATGTAAGTGAAGCGAGTAAAGTGCAGCAGACTTCAAGTGCTAGCAGGACTCTAGCTTCATCTTCTAGCCCTGTGCTTTATGCACACGTTAACTGCACCGAGGATGTCATTCAAGAGTTGCACACTTTCACCACTAGACAGGCTGCACCACGACACACAGTAACCGAGCTGCCGTGGTGTTTACACCATTATCTTTTGAGATCAGTGGCTGCTGTTCAAATCTCTCATGGGGGGAACTAGCATTGGAAAGAGCACATGATGCTTAAATCTAAAAGATGCACTAGTTCCCTCCAGTGGTAGAAAATGGAAAGCTCAGAATCATCTAGTATCTAATATGCTGTACAGGCCAGAGAACTTCCTCAAAATAATTCCTACAGAACATTTTTTTAGTAAGACATCCAATCGTGATTTAAAAATTGTCAGTGATGGAGAATCCACCACAACCTTGGTAAAGTGTTCCAATGATTAATTACTCTCACTGGTAAAAATATACACCTTATTTCTATTCCAAAGGGGTAGCCGTGTTAGTCTATTGTAGAAAGACAACAGAGTCTTGTGGCACTTTTAAAGACTAACAGATTTATTAATCGCATGAGCTTTCGTGGGAGAAAATCCCACTTCGTCAGACGCTTTGAAGATAGGAAAGTACTTTCCTATCTTCAAAGCGTCTGACGAAGTGGGATTTTCTCCCACGAAAGCTCATGCGATTAATAAATCTGTTAGTCTTTAAAAGTGCCACAAGACTCTGTTACCTTATTTCTAGTCTGAGTTTGTGTTGCTTCAACTTCCAGACGCTGGAGTGTATTAGGTCCTTCTCTGCTTGATTGAACAGCCCATTATTAAATTTTTTGGTCCCCATGTAGATGCGTATAGACTGGAATTAAGTCACCCCTTCACCTTCTCTTTGAACACTCTGAAACTATCATTAAAATAAGCCAGTGGTGTCATACATGCGGCCCACAAACCTCTTCCATCCGGCCCATGATTGCACCGGGCAGGACCACACACTCTCCATAACAGTGAGAGAGAGAGAGGTATCGCGGAGCGCAGTTTCACATACACAGCACTCCGCAATGCCGCCAGAGTGCCATAGTATTTTGATTTATGGGATGTACGGTCCACCTGAAATACATTTCAGTCAAATCTGGCCTGCCATAGCAAATAAGTTTGACACCCCTGTAATAAGCCATGTTTTCTAATCTTTTAATCTTTCTCATGGCTCTTCTCCAAACCCTCTCCAATTTATCAACTTCCCTCTTGAAATGGGTGTACTAGCGACACACACAGGAGAGCCACCTCTTCTCCTACTCAGAAATCCTGGTTTATTCATCCCAGGGTCACACTAGTGGTCGTGGCCACAGCATCACACTGGGAGATATGTTCAACTGATTATCCACCACAACACCCACATCTTTTTCAAAGTCACTGCTTCCAGGGATAGAGTCCCCCATCGTGTAAGCATCACCTACGTTCCTTGTTCCTGGATGTAGATGTACACATTTACACTTAGTCACATTCCAAGAAAAATTGTTTGCTTGCATCTAGTTTACACCAGAAAATCCAACATCACAGTCAGCAACCTCTGACTGTTTCTCTTTGCACCACTGAGTGATTCTCTGAAAAAAATAGCTCTTATTGACAACCATATAAACAAATTTTAATAATTTGGTTTTGTGTCAGAGACCCTCAGCCTTCAGGTAAGGAAAATACTAAACATGCATCCTGCTACTCCGGAAAGATTCAGTCTACATGCAGAAGCATGTTATATAATTCTTCACTCAAGCAGACTGGAATGTAATTGCATAAAGAAAGGTCAGTGATTTTCTCCACTTGAACCCAATAATATTCCTTAACATTTGAGAATTCTCTAACCTCAGTCTAGGCCCTAACCCACACAAATCAATGATAGTAACAAAGAGTTCATTAGTGTCTTGATATTATCAAAACATTCTGTATGTCGATAAATTCAAGAACAATAAGGATAATGAATGACATGCGGTGGAATATTTAAACACCCCGTTTAAAAATATGTATTACCTTGTGTTTAACTGCCGGTAACGCATCTACTAACTTCTGTAGTCCTGCATGATGTGCTCCTAGCTGCATTACACAGATATAAATGAGTAAGTCATCAAGAAAACATATAGATACCCACCACAACAAGTTTAATAAGAAAAGTCTATATATTTTAATTTTTTAAAGGGTATTAAAAATGCATCATTACAGATTACCGCAGTTTACCTTCAAAAATACTCCTATGACAACCAAACCATTATCTTCCATGATAGCTTCTTCAAAGCTTGCATGCTTGACAGAATTCCAGTGTACTAAATGCAGCTGAAATACAAGAGAATGACACGTTCAAACATCTAGAGGAGACAGACAAATTCAATCAAAACAAGCACAGTTTATCTTGGTCTTTTTCCTGCATTTGGCCCTTGACGATTTGAAAAGTACAGGCACTACCTTAAAAATCAAAAGCCGTGCAATGGGAGACAAAAAATATTGTTGAAATGAACATTTCTTTATCTGCTTAAAAACCCAAAAAGCACAAAACTTAACGTCAGCACCACCATTTGCATTTCATAGAAGACAGACACAGTTGGCTTGCTGGTGACTTGAGTACGAGAGTGTTATTCAAAGATGCAGAAGGGAGTTAGGTGCATGAGGCTCCCCTTTGTGCCTTTTAAAAAAAATGGAAAATTTCCCATTGTTATAAAGAACAGATGAGACATATAAGGTGGCTAGCTCTCCCAGGGTTCGATCCAGCCCAGCATAAGACCAGAGCTTTTTTTGTGAAGGTATGCAGGGGTACAGAGTACCAGCATCCTTTTTTGCTAGCCCCGCTGCCCAGCTGGGGAGGCAGGATCAGCAGGGAAAAGGAGCGCGCTGCTGGAAGAAGAGGGGTGGGAGAGGCATTTTTTTCAAATTTACTATCATGATATGAATACCGGCACCTTTTTTTTTTTTAAACAAAAAAAGCCCTGCAGAAGACCATGCATTGCTACAGACTGGGGAGCAACTGGCTAAGCAGCAGTTCTGCACAAAAAGACTTGGGGGTTACAGCGGACGAGAGGCTGGATACAAGTCAGCAACGTACTCTTGTCTTTAAGGCATGGCTTGATAAAGCCCTGGCTGTTGGTCCTGCTTTCACACCACTAAATTAGATGACCTCACAAGAGATCCCTTCCAACCCTCACCTTCTTTGATTTTATGATTCCGGGTAAGAAGCAGTTCTGTACCTTTACCACTGCTCCATCCTAGCTTTCTAGCCAGGATTAAGGTTGGAAATACCCAGCTCTAGCCTTCTACTTCTGCAAATATCAGAAAGCAGTACTGTTCTGCATTCCTCTCCATACCTCTGCTGGGTAGAATCTGCTGTCAACCGTGTGCTCTGAACCCCATTCATTTATGGCTCCCCAGTGGAAGTGGAATTGCTTTAGCCTGTAATGGTTTTCCAAGGGTCCTCCCATAATTACTGGAAAAAAAAGCTGCATATTATTATTGATAATTGATTTAGAACTGCCTCGGTGACAACAGAAAATAATACATCTTTTTTCTCTCCTTGCAGTGTATTTATCCAGGAAAGTTCAGATGTTTTCCCCTTAACTAAATTTACAGCTCGATTCACTAAAGCATCTAAAAGAAATTGCTCGGGACAAGTGTGTGACTTTAATTAGCTCATAGATGAACAAGAGCTAAAGTTAATTTATGACCGGAAATCGTATACGGTAAACAAAACTTCCTCACCCAACTCCCTGCAAAGGAAAGAATCTTTACAAGTTCGAACGGGGTCGATCTGGCAGAGTCATGCTGGCTATATACAACACTTTCTCGGAGCAGCTGCATCAGAAGTGGTTCACTGGTTTTCTCACAGAACATTTACATCATCATCATCAGGGTTCACTGGTCAAAATAGTCTCTAATCTGTCACATGACCAGTGAAACTTGGAATATTACGAGATATGGGAATTCCGCGGGTGACAAGAATTGCCATCATTATTCTCCAAGTTCTTAGTCTAATTCAGCAACACAATTAATACATTATGGCAAACATACAATTTTAGACAAGTTTGACTGTATTATTTCCAGGTAATATTTTGAATCGGCCTAAGTTACAACTGAATGGCATTTATCTTAGCCTCCTGTCTATTACTCTATTCAAAAGCAATGCTTCATTTAAAGTAGGCATGAGGGTTTTTTTTATAATTTGTATACTCACCAAAATTCTAATTCTGTATCTGGTTTTGAATGAATTCCTGATTTTTACCCTTTTTCCAGATGGGAATAATCACTGGGTCACTCCAGATTAAAACAGGGGCCTCCTGGTTTTAAATCCCTTTTGATAGTCACTAGACCATAGCACCTGCTAATTACTGATAGGAATTACATCTAAAGGACTGGTAAGTATCATGTGCTTTACAAACTGATATACTGAGGTTATTTAAAAACAGTCCTTAATTACTATTTTATATCAAACCATTGTGTAAAAGAATGTATCCTAAACTTGGAAGGAAGGTAATTTACTCTTTCCAGATGAGGAGAAAATTAAAGTAGAAGGACTAAGGCACAAATTTTCAAAAGTGACCAGTGACTTTGGCTGCCTAATTTGTAACACCTCAGGGCTGTTTTTCATGAGCACCACACCCTCGCATTATCCACTCACCCTCGCATTATCCACTCACCACAATCAGAGTCATGAAAGTTCAGCATTTCTGAGAACTTTAGAAACTTGCCTAAAAGCAAAGCAGCCGAGCGACAGAGCTTGGGTTAGAACTCAGCCACCCCTGGCTTTTAGTTCAGCCCACTAGACAATGTTACTTTTCCAGGAGTAGTTAAAACAGGCTTAACATTTTGGCCCTAGCCTTCTAAAGTAGACTCCCCCAGCAGCTTTTCTGTAGGCAGAGGGAAGCAAGTCTAGAGTACAGACCAGGAGTCATGTGACTCATTTGTGCCAGAGACTAACCACATGACCACTTGCCCTCTCTGCTCCTCAGTTTCTCCATGTGCATAATGGGGATACTAATACTTGCCTACCTTTGTACAACACCAAGATTTGAGGGGAATTAAAAGACCCCTGTTCTCATCAGGGCCTTGCACAGGAATTTAAATTCCAGTGCTTTTGGAGGGCCACATTCTATGCTCCCCCCGCCCCTCAGGGTCCCATAGGAGCTTTATGCCCTACCCCGCACTGAAACCCCAGCGGACATTAAAGCTTTCTTTCTTCATTATTTTTTTTTTTTTTTTAAGAAAAGTTCAGAGGAGATGGCAAAGCAAAGCAAGTATGAAAGAGCATTGAGGGGGGAAGAGAATTAAGGCCCTAGGATAGGATCCACACATTATCCTATTTGCATGTGTGCATCCATGAATAATTAGACTCACATGAATAGGCCCACTCACTTACATAGGTTTACTCATACAATAAAGTTACTCACAAACGTGTTTGTTTGCAAAATCAGACTCTTATGATGGACGATAGATAAGACAGAGGTTTACTCTCCCTTTCCAGTCAGTCACATTTTCGTTTTTCGTGCCCTAACACAATGTTGATTGCTTTCATAATAGCAAAGAGAATTTTAAAGGATTGCTGACTGTTTTCGAAATGAAGCAGCAGCTTGTCTGAAATTTTTTTTAAACCTAGAGAAACCTAGGGTGGGGTAATATCTTTAATTGGACTAGCTTCTGTTAGTGCAGTAACAACAAAAATCCTGTGGCATCTTAAAGACTAACACATTTCTTTGGGCAGAAGCTTTCGTGGGCTGCATCCCACTTTGTCAGATGCATCTGATGAAGTGGGTTGCAGCCCAAGAAAGCTTATGCCCGAAGAACTTTATCAGTCTTTAAGATGCCACGGGGCTTTCCTTGTTTTTGTTATATACAAACTAACACAGCTACCCCTCTGGATGTTACTGCAGTGTTTCTCAACTGGTGTTCTGCAGAACACCAATGTTCTATGGATTCAGTGATGCTGTTCCACAACCAATACCGACCCTTTCCCATTGGAGGGGGGCTCAGTAGAGGGGGAGTAGGAGGAGCAACATGGCAAGCCGACCAATGCCTGGGAAATTTAAAATGCCCCCGCTGCAGCAAATCTTCCAGGTGCACTTCAGCATCTGTCTCTGCCTTGCTCCTTTGCTGGGGCTGAGGCATTTTAAACTTCCCACTGCTGGCATCAAAATCACTTGGAAATAACTTCCACAGTAAGACTTTCTTTGACGAACTTTACTCCAAGAATAGATTAACTTTGTTCGAACGCACAGGCCCAAAATTCACATTAAAACTTGAGTAATATTTTCAGTTTTAAGTTGTGCGCATAATCATTATGTATCTATTTTTAGAAATAAACATGTTTTATTCATAAAATTTTATTTAATTCAGTTTCCTGAATCATTTTCACAGCAATGCATAGTAGGCAGATATTACAAACCATTACAGTCAGTAAATACCAGCTTTTTTGAAAAAGTGTCCATGTGTTCCACGTAAAATAATGAATACAGTTAGGTGATCCTCAGTCCACTAAAGGTTGAGAAGCACTGTTAGTGAAAGCTTTCAAGCTTACACAGAGCTCTCTTCCTTAAATCTCGTAACGTTACCATTCCATTTTCATCCAGCAGATGGCAGGAGTGCATATAAATAAGCAGGTCATCCCATCTCCTCCCCACATCCTTTTTTCCCTTGTTCTCTTCATTTCCCTGTTCTGCTTGCCTGTAGCACCCAATGGCAGAGCTAGCCTCCTCTTTTACCAGAGTAATGGTTTTGTCTCAATTCAGGAATTAAGTGATTGTTTACCTTGGACAGGCACTTCTCTTTTCATCATTTTGTACTTTTTGTCAGTATTTTTTTATCTTATTTTTCAATTCTGCTGCCTTTTTATCCAAGTTGCTTTCTCCTCTTCTCTACATGGACCTCTAGCTATTGCTGTTGAATGACAGAAGCTGGGAGAAAGAGAGAGCAGAAAGAGAAACCGAAGACAGAGGAGGAGTAAGAGTAAAAAGCAGACTGTGGGGGGAAGAGAGAGAGAAGAAGTTAAGTTGAAAGTCGAAAGGTATATAAAAGAAAATCTTAGTCAAAGTAAAAGCAGAACAGGCTGAAAGATTTCATGCACTAAGTATAGTAAAATAGTAACAGCTAATGAACTTGTTCCGCTTCTAAATACTGCAGTGCAATTATCCTAGACTGTACCATTGTAATTACCACACTAACAATTACACACTACACCGTAAAGATAAACATGCTACAGTGATTTCCCTGCTCTGACCTCAAATGACAGATTAATATACACAGCCCAATATTAAATTAGTGAAACAGTCAGTGACATGGGTTTTATAACTTCAGAGAGGAGCCTGGAAAGACACAGGACTCTCAAAAGTGGTGTACAGAAGATGTAGTAAATGAGGTCTACACACAAAATAGCTGTGAAAGACCCTGCAACTTGGCCAATAGGAGATGTTTTAGTACACACAATCAGCCTGGGACCGGCATTAGGATTTTCTGTTCCCAAAGACAGAAAAAAAGGCAGTGATCATCATCAAATGACATGAAGTATTAACACTTGCAAACCTCTGCTAATAGCAACAGAAGTGCAATGCGCCAATGTTTAAAACAATAAGGATGGGACAGGTAGGTGCTTGATGCTAAATTCTGAGCGGAAAGGACGGCTAAGAATGATTGGACGAATAGAATTCCCACACTTTCCTCCATGAGGAGATCTGTTTCTACACTTGTAATAAGCGAGAACCGGTACAGTCTCCACTCCAATATTTGAATCCCAACACTACAAAGCATTTTTCTATACTGCTAATACTGGTAGGAAATATTACTTCCTTATGAGCAACGTCAAGGATTGTTAATCTTCCTTGTCAACCTGGGGAATTCAATGTTCTAGGCAAATCAACCAAAAAAAGATGTTGGTATGATAGAAATAAGATGTTTACAAAATACAGCAGTTAGACATTTTTCTGAAACTGTGAACCTACTAAGTTAGAGATGTTCAGAAGTATTTTCCTCCTGCCCCATGGAAGAGTCAAACCTTTTTCTGGCCACCTGTGATTCTAATGGGAAGGTCTGAACTCATCCAACACTTAAAATATTCTCTTTCCACACTGACAGTTTGGATAACCAGAGTGAATCAAATGCTATCCAGTATCTGTGACCAATCGCTGCTACTTGACAGATGTTAAATATTCTATTCACACCTAATTGTAACAGAAAACTGCACTAATACACTTCGGTCAAATAGATTTTAAGAGGATCAGTGGGTCAAAAACCTTGTGTTTAGTAGCCATATCTTCAGTTTAAACTCACTTGAATTTGTAGTTCAATTTGTAATATCTGGCAGAGGTAAAACATTTAGCTACTATCTATTGGTAGAAGATCACATGCATTTGCCTACACTACCAAATCAGCATTATTTATTTTACTCAGATTAAATAGTTCTAACAGAATGTCCTGTTCAAAAAGGAAAGTGCATCTTGCTGGCAGATTACATGAAATGTATTGCTTCTATGTTAACATTGCCACAGAGATAAATAGCTGATTACATAATTAACGTTTAATTCCACGCAATCAATACCTAAAAAGATAATGAGGTAAAATCAAAAGGAAGGACATAAAGGCTTGTGCAGTAAGCATAAAAGGTTTCCACAGGGCATGACTTAAGCCTTTAATACAGGGTGCTAGTGGGCTTCTGCAGAGTCAATGAACTGACTCCAGTGAATTCTTGCTTAGAGAGAAGCTGCTCTGTACAATGGGGGGAGGCACCTTTTTAGAAGAGGATTACACTTTGTTTGTTTTCAGCCTTTGTTTTCTTATTCTTACTGAGTAAGAGGGTGTATTACAGTGTGGCATGGGCAGGATTTTTCAGTTGCAGAGAGAAACGACACATCCACCTAATCTTATTGCAGTTTTCCTTACCTGATTTGTCCGTGGAATCTTCAAATTCAACCAGGAATGAGTAGCCATTGTTCCAGATATAGAGACATGTGGATGGGTCATAGTGTGTTTTCAGGGGCTTCAGGTGAGGGTCATAAACGCTGTCTCTCCACTGGATGTTGATTGGAGACTGTCGAGTGCCCCCAGGAACTGAAAGCTCACTCTGCCAAAGAGGATGCACTAGAAACAGAACACAGAATCGATCTCTAATCTGTCGTACGGAATGACAGAATATGTTAGATCTTTTTGACAACACAAAGTGCCTCAGAATACGATCGCCAAAGGCTAAATTCACATCAGTTGATCTACAAGAAAAAAAGAAAACAGTAAATTCCATGTGTATGACTCAGATTTAACCAGGGAAGTGTAGTAACTTGTTTTATAGCCATGTCTGTTCAATAATGAAATTATTCAAAGGAATTTTGTTTTATCTGTCAGGGATTAATTTTTCCCTCAGTTTTCAATAACACGTGACTTCTGTTTCAGATGATTTAGTCAGGGTTGGTTCTGCTTTGAGCAGGAGGTTGAACTAGATGACTTCCTGAGGTCCCTTTCAACCCTAATCTGTTATGATTCTATTTAATTTACACAGAACTGTGCCATGACACTTTATCTTTGCTTATGGATAGGAATGGCAAGATTCAATTTTAATTGATAAATATCAGTAAATATGGATTTCAGCTGAGATACTGATATTGACCAATAAATAAATTAGTCAGTCGACGTACCTGCAGGGATCAGTGATCACCGGCTGTGCAGGGAGCCCTCTGTAGCCCTGCTGTTATGGGAGGCAATGAGCGGGAGCAAGATGTGGGGGAGGCTGCATTTGTCCTAGCCCAGTGAAGCAAAGACCCCTATCAGGACTGCACGGAAGATGAGTCTAGAACTGCAGGAGAGAACATCCTGATGCTGAACAATTCCTGCCGAGGAATGGCTCCCACTCTGCAGCTGGTGGGCGGGTGAGTGGGTGAGTGAGTGAGACCACTGACACCCAAACCTTGCAGGAACAAGATGAGGGGATGGTTGCTATCCTGGGCTGTTGGAACATTCACACACACACACGCACCCAGGACTGCAAAGGAGGAGTCATTGTCATTCTGGGTGGGCACCCCACTGCGGAATGCCTCCTTCCCCAAGCAGGAACCACTGAATAGTAAGCTGGCTTCCCCCACAGCTAGGAATCACCCTCCTCCTTGCAGTTCTGTTTGGGGGTCTCTGCAATGCCCTGCCAGGACCACAGCCTTTCATGCACCTTGTATCTGCTGAGATATCATGTCACAGTCCTGCGGTCATGTAGGGGGGGCCTCAGCAGGTCCACTGTCACCAGTCATGAGTGTGGGAGCCGATTCTGGGCCGGTATTGCTCAGCATCAAGATGCCCTCATTAGAAGTGGATCATCATTCACCTTACAGACGTGTCCAGGGTCTCTGGTCTGCTAGGCCAGGATGACTGAAAGCTCCCTCACACTCTTCAGTTCAGTGTCTTGTGCCCCTGAGCTGCATAGCTCCCCATAACCCCATGGTCAGCCATGCCCTGCCTAGCCCGACATCGCTCCCGCTCCAGCTATGAAAATAAAGTTTAAAATGGGAAAGGATCCTTTAAAAATTGGGGGGAAAAGCCACCACAATTGGAAAAAAATTTAAAGTAGAATTCTGCCAAGCTTGCTTACGTACAAGTACTACCAACTGATATTAGTGCAGCTCCAAAGACAAATGCAGGGCAAGAATATTCTTTGGAGGACTCCATAAAAATTAGGACTTCTCCCATCCCCCTCCTCTGTTTATGTTTACCTATGGGTGGTAATGGGTCCCTATTAAACACTTCTAAAGCACCCATTACAACAATCTCTCTGAGCTTGCAAGGTGAAATGAAAAGACAGATCTTTATACCTACAAGGAGTCTCACTAGCAATGTCAGGGAGCTGTGCAGACAGATCAAGTTGCAGAATTGGGTCCTATGCATTTGTACGCAATTTCCAGAAACTTGTATTCAAATCATTTAAGGAAATGAGAATCAGGAGGCGAATAAAACCTTCATGGATCATACTTCCTGGGAAGTATGGGGTCCTACTAAATGATTATAGGACAATGGATCTCACAGCCGGTGGACTACTGGATGCCCACCGGCACATTTCTGGTTATCTACCAAATTGTCTGAAAATTAGGCATAAAGATCTTGGCAGTAAGATGGTCTCCCCTACTCTAATAAGAAGAATTTGTACAATTTACCAGCCTTGTTTTTTTTACGTGAAAGGAAAGGTTAAATATTGTAACAGATCACGCACCTAACAGGTGACTAAACTGGTTTCCCTCCAGCACCTCAACAGGAGGAGAACTTATTAAAGAGCCTGCTGAAGGTCACTGCTTCCCAGGAAGTTGCAGTGCTGTGGCTCACTTTAAAGCCAGCTAGGGCCCGATCAGCACCTCAGGTCTAGAGACAATGCAGGCATTTTTCTCCTAGGGCCTGATCAGGACCTCAAGTCTAGAGACAATGCAGGCATTTTTCTCCTATATTGTTAACACTGTAATCAGGAAAGTGTAATTAAAAAGCTGCAATAAATCTCAGCCATTTTTATGTAACTTCTGAAGAACAGGCAGTCGATCAAAAAATGTGGAACTGCAAACGTGAATTTAAAATGAAACAGGGCGAGAAAAAGCAGCGATGTTAAAGACGCTCTTTTGCATTGGTTTGGATGGCGAGAAATGATGCGCCAATACTCAGAAGGGTCTGGAACCACGCAGCGGCACAGCTGAAAACTGATTTCTGCTATCAATTACCTCTTGTGCCAAACTGGTCACATGAAGCCGTGATCAGTGTATAGCAAAACCACCGGGCACCTACATTAACACTTCAGATGCAACCGTTCACAGGACTGTGATAAACTGCTGGCACCCATATTAAAACTGCACATTTAACAGTGGGTGCCCCGGCATTCCCCCAAAAGTGGCCTCTTGTAACAAGATTGGGCCCCACTCTTGCCTAAAGAAGAGAAAGCAGACTAATTAAAAGTTGGAGAGGTTTTTTTTCTTAAAGGGTGAATAGCCCCCGAGAGGAATGGGAAATAGCTCTTATGCAGAACTAGGGGCTTCTATTCAAGGGGGAGTGGTGTCGATCTAGCGCAGCAAAACCAACCAGGAGTCCTGGGGCACTTTTAAAAGCCTCACATTTATTGATCGCACGAGCTTTGGGGGGAGCAAAAAACCCCACTTTCTCAGACGCTTGCAGACGGGGAGCTGACAGAGCGGGAGCAAAATAAATCAACGGAGTCACAGGATCGCTCTCGGGCTGCGACTTTCACTCCCCAACATTGATTGTCCTCCACTCTCCAAGTTCCCCATTGCCCAGCATCGGACGAAGCGGCCTTTCCTCCCCCGAAAACTCCCGCGAGCCATGAACGGGTTAGTCTCCAAAAGGGCCCCGGGCCCGTCTGACACCGGCCTCCAACATCTCTGGCAAGGCCTGGGCCGCCCGGGGGGGGGGACACACTGAACGCGTCCCCGGGGGGACAAGCGGCGGCGGCCGGGCCAGGGAGGGTCCCGGGGAGGAGGCTTCGGGGCCGGACTCACGGGCGTCGCGGAGGCGGTAGGAGCAGCAGGCTTCCAGGCTGCAGGACCGGGCTCCCCATCGCACGCCGGCCGGGCTGAGACGCTGGCCCGAGGCCGCCCGGGCCGCTGGCGGCAGCACCCGCCGCAGGAGCTGCAGCATCGCCTCGTCCCTCCGCCCGTCCCGTCTCGCCCTGCCCTGCCTCCGCCCGCCTGGACCCGCCCCGTCCCGGGCTCCGCTCGGGTTCTGCCCCTGCCCCTGCCTCTGCCTCCGCCCGCCTGGACCCGCCCCGTCCCGGGCTCCGCTCGGGCTCTGCCTCTGCCCGCCTGGACCCGCCCCGTCCCGGCCGGGCTCTGCCCCTGCCTCCGCCCTCCAGGTCCCGGCGTCCACCCGTGCTCTGCCCCGTCCCGGCCCCCGCTCGGGCTCTGCCTCTGCCTCCACCCGCCTGGACCCGCCCCGTCCCGGCCTCCGCCCGCCTGGACCCGCCCCGTCCCGGGCTCTGCCCCTGCCTCCGCCCGGCCCCGACCCCGGCCCCGGCCCCGGCCTGGGCTCTGCCCCTGCCTTCGCCCGCCCGGCCCCGGCCTGGGCTCTGCCCCGTCCCGGGCTCTGCCCCTGCCTTCTCCCCGCCCCGTCCCGGGCTCTGCCCCTGCCTTCGCCCCGCCCGGCCCCGGCCTCAGCCTCGGCCTGGTCTCTGCCCCTGCCTCCGCCCGCCTGGACCCGCCCCGTCCGGGCCCTGCCTTCACCCTCCCGAGGCCCCGCCCCCGTCTTCCCCTTATTGGCAGTGGTGGCCTCGCTGCGTGGTCGTGTCTGTGTGTGGCCGCGCTCCGAGACTGTCCTGTTTCCGGCCCCCGTCTGTCTGTCCCCAAGGGGGGCCCCGTCCGGCTAGGTCAGCCCAGCAAACCAGGCGTCCCGTGGCCTTGCAAAGACTCACACATTTATTGCTGGACTGAGCTCTCATCGGGCGCCGGAAGAGGGGGATCTTGCAGGACGGGAGGCAAAGAACTCTTCCTGCATTTAATTTCCTCCCGTTTGTAAGTTCCTCGTCTTCAAAGCACCTGAGGAAGTGGGATTTTCTCCCACGAAAGCTCATGCCATAATGTGTGAGTCTTTAAAAGTGCCCCAGGACTCCTGGTTTGTTTTACCAACTCCTTGTGGGTTTTGCTGAACGAGAGGGACACAGCTACTTCTCTGCAACTTGTCTGACTCTGAAACCACGTTTGCTGCATTGTCTCTCCAGACCGCAGGGATGTAGCAGGCCACAATCCGCTGCTGCGCCATCCCCATGTCGCGCCAAGACAGTCGTGATGTTGCCCTGCTGTAAAATCAGCATGGTGCAAGATGAGAAAGTCTGGACTGTCCCTGAGCCCTGGAGCCCATTCACCTGTGTGCCCAGCCAGGGTTTTTTAATCACAACGTGGACATAGCCTCTATGATTAAACATTTTGCTCCATCTCAGTGCTGGGCTTTTGCAGGGTTGAGCCTTGAGTCCTTCTGCTGAAACTGCCTTGTCGCCAGACCGAGAGGGTTCTCTGCCAGGAAACAACTCAAAAAATTCTCCAGCAGTGAGTGGGTCACCAAAATTAAGGAGCTGAGGCAATTTCTCAAGTAATCTGGTCCCAGGCTATTGCTGGGATCATCGGGTGTGACTAGCACCTTGAATTGCACCCAGAAGCAACAAGATTACCTATGAACAGGATAGGGCTCAGGTATGATATGCACAAAGTGCCCCTCTTCCCTCCACTCAGAAGGCAGGAAGGAACATTCTGCACCAGATTTAGCTTCTGGATTCAGCAAAAATGGCAAATCAGTCTCTTCCTGGAGACAAATTCCAAAGGGGTAGCCGTGTTAGTCTATTGTAGAAAGACAACAGAGTCTTGTGGCACTTTTAAAGACTAACAGATTTATTAATCGCATGAGCTTTCGTGGGAGAAAATCCCAAAA
>ML685783.1:27029656-27071908 GCA_007922175.1 Pelusios castaneus
ATAATGCTACCACTCTCGTTTTGAGTGGTTTAACTGTTGCGCGGCAAGAGGGTGTTGCCGCACAACAGGGAAATTGATCGTGTGTACGCTACTGGCTTTATTGCGTGGTAAGGAGCCTTACCGCGCAATAAAGTGATTGTGTGTACATAGCCATAGTGGGCCTGAATTGATCTTTATTGGGGAGTATGGGCATTGGTGGACTGCAAACAGTACATAATAATCAAAACAACAAAATTTTAATTTGCTACAAGATTCTTAATTTTACGTCCCACTTAGGAATGCAAACTGCTTAAGCAAATAAAATTATAAATTTAAAAACCTTTTGATGTCTATTAATTAATGGGGGAGTGGGGGGGAGGCTTACTTGCTGGTGGATTCCCTATACCTTAAAGTCTTCAAACTATGATTTGATGACTTTAATAACTCATTCATAGATTAGAGATTTATTACAAGAGGGGGTAGGTGAGAGGTCTTTGGCCTGCTTTGTGCAGGAGGTCAGACTAGATGATCTTATTGGTCCCTTCTGACCTTAGACTGTATATTCCCAGTTATGTCTATAGATGGCATATAGTCTGTATATGTATGGTATATAGGCTAGGAAGTGGCACCATTCTGCCATCAGCTGAGCCCTTGCAACTCTATCTACTTAAATGAGCTGATGATATAGGTGCAGCGGATTGGAAGCTGGCCCAAGATGTGTTGTTTTAATTATGTGTCAATTGTCTTAGAAGCTTTAGTCTAATGTAAATAAAGAGGACACGAAATTCAACAGAATGACTCAGTGAGGAGAGATTAAAAAACAGGGATTGCTCATTTTAGAAAAGAGATAACGGGGAATATGATGGAGGTCTTTAAAATCATGAATGTTGTGGAGAAGGTGAATAGGGAAGTGTTATTTACCTTCTCACATAACACAAGAATTAGAGATCACCCAATGAAGTTAATCGGCAGTAGGTTTAAAACAAACAAAAAGGTATTTCACAGAGTGCACAGTCTGCCTGTGGAATTCATTGTCCGGGGCCAAAAGTACAGCTGGATTCAAAAAAGAATTAGGTAAGTCTATGGAGGTTAGGTCCATGAATATCTATTAGACAAGATGGTCAGAGAGGCAGTGCCATGCTCTGCGTGTCCCTAAACCTCTGACTGCCAGAAGCTGGGATTGGATGGCAGGGGATGGATCACTGAATAATTGCCCTGTTCTGTTTATTCCTTCTGAAGCAGCTGGTACCAGCCACTGTTGGAAGACAGGATATTGGGCCAAATGATCTATTGCTCTGATGGCCATTCTTATGTTCTTATCCTTTTATGAGTGGAATAATAA
Source organism: Pelusios castaneus (assembly GCA_007922175.1). Lineage (NCBI taxonomy): Eukaryota > Metazoa > Chordata > Testudines > Pelomedusidae > Pelusios > Pelusios castaneus. The sequence goes on from ML685783.1 coordinate 27,030,978, forward strand.
TCCATTGCAATAATATTGCCACAGGACACTTCTTGGTACACATGCCTGCAAAAATGATAGGGTGTTTCTCCGCAAAGCAAACAATAGCAGTATCTTTATCCCCAACACACCACGTTACCCAGGGAGTGAAATGGGCACACTAGATCTGGATTCTGATTTTATGTACACATATTCCTTGCTGTACTAGGGGCTTTTCCACCAATTCCTGCAAAAATTTAGGTTTTCACTTAAAAAAATATTTCCATTCCTAAGATTATGAAAAAAACCTACAACATATGAACTGAACAGCCAGTGATCTTGTTTTGAATCTGCAGACAGCCTAAAGGCCAAAATCCTGACTCCACCAAACACCTAAGTCCTCCTTTGCAGGCTGCCGTAGAAGTGGCGTTTCAACTTGACCGCTCCTAGCAGGACTTTTCCCTTCAAGAGATACTTCTGCTCCTTCTCTGCGTGCAGTGGGAAAAGGGGATCACTACATCCCCATTGCATTTCTGTAGTAATCGAATGCCTCAAAACTATTCAGTGACTGGAAGGTTTCATCCATCCCCCTCCTTTGTCCCATGCCCTTTGACCACTGATAGCAAGCAAGTCTCCTGGCCAATGGTCTACTGGATGAATTGTCTTAGGGCTACTGGATCTACACAGAGAGAGAAATCAATAGACCTAACTGCTAGATCTAAATGTATAATACAGATTACAGAAACAACACCCAATAAAGAATTAAGATGCCTTGTATCCCACTACAGTCTATCTCAAGATCTTTGGCTATTGTTATTTTTGTCCTTTCCCTCCACCTTTTGCGTTGTTTGTTACCTTTTTGTTTGTCACGTCTAATGTAGGACCCAACCCTGCTTACTGGGTATGTTCCTGTCTGTCATCTGTCTGTTAAGTACCGTGCATGTGCACACATGCACGCACATCTTTATTCTCTGGCATCGCTATGCCCTCGGTTTTTTTTTCACTTTTCACTCACTAAGATTAATAGATTAAGGCTACCTGAATAGCTTCATACGTCTTTGAATTGTAATAAATTGCAGCTTCAGGGATTTTACCAGAGTTCTTTGAAATCACTCTTGAAAAATACATTTGGGGCTGATATTAGAATCAAAAGCCTTAGATAAAGCCACTTATAGACACTGTTTAGTATCTCCAAAATTTACTAAAGAGGTGGGCTGAAATCTATAGGGTGGGTATTGAGGCTGGTGTATTTATGCTATTCAGACTTCAGAGTGGAGCCTCAATCATTGGTAAGATCTAGTTGGTTCTAGGACGACACATTGAAAGTAGAAAAGTTGAAATATTTGTTATTTATTTATGTTGAAGTTTGAACTGTTCAGAGCCATGTGTGCTGCCTGATGGTTTAGGCAAACTTCATAGAGAGGAGCTGGATTCTAATACTTAGAGCAGTGGAAATCCTTAAATCACTGGATTTACTCCAGATTTTCACTGCTGCAACTGTGATGAGGATTGGGCTCTACAACTTTGAAGGATATAGGAGCATCTTTTTCTGGCAGAAACAAGGTAGCATTCAATTGTCTACAATTTCCTTAGAAACTCCTGTGAAAAAGAAAATCAATAAGAATTTGGGTGTGAATTAGAAGAAGGAACATTAAGAATCTGCTTATATGTCACTGGAGTGAGAGGGATAAAATGACAATTTCAATCAGCTCTAAACTTTATGGTGGATCAACTTTCTGCACTAAAAAGACATTTAAAAAAAGATCTGTTGAATAAAGAGTCTTGGTTTGTTTCTATTGGGAATCCTTATAACACACTGTACCCAGCCCTGCAGCACAGCAGTGAGAACAGGAAGTCAAACATTTTGGGAACCCCACCCAGCTAGTGGAAATTTTTTTCCCTCGATGATGAGCTGGTGTATTTTCCATGGCAACACCTTCCAAATGGGAAATATACACAAACATAGAACTAAAACAAATAAAGAATCCTTATGAAATTGTGGCTTTGCTTCAACTATTTGGATTGAATGTGAACAGAGAAGTATATCATGGGTTGATTTCTTTTTGTGGCTCCCAATGTCTAGATTTGCTGGATGACAGCATTGATGAGCTGCCTGTGTTCCATCATGACAAGATGTTGGAAATTCTGTTGAGTTTATGTCAGGGTTGGATTATGTTGCAAGCCAGTTTATTGATATAAACAGTCTAATGCCTTTACTTTTATCAAATGATATGTAACTGACACAGTTCTGTAAGCTGGTCAGGAAAGCAGCAACAGATTGTTAAAGGATGAACTTCTCCTTGCTTCCAAAGTGTATGGTTGAAATAGGAACCTGGAGGAGAATGGGATGGCTGAAACTGAGCCCAGATAAAAGGCAGGAAATTCCAAATGGCAGCCTGACGCTAATATGGGCGTAATCTTTCCTGCAGATACACTGTTACTAAAATTGTGTGTGCATGGAAATGGCTGATTAGACATCTTACTACTGGCCGTTTGTTGCAGTTACCACAACTGAGTGTGTGCAATTGTGGTAACCGCACCCCCAGATTATGGGACTGTATTTCTACGCATACGCAATTCTAAAAATCTAGCCCCAAAGGATTTTCGTTTTGGTCTGTTGTTGGTTTTTTCCAAGTCCTTATTTTTTAATGCCGCGTGTCCATGTCTTACCAAGTAGGCTCAAAACTTGGGGAGGTTTTGGATCTTTGACTAACCCTAGCATGAGTTATTCAACATGTCTTCATAGGTGACTAGTAAAGAAGTTTATTTGTGAATTTATTTTGACAGAGATGAAATAAAAAGCACCTTTTCGCAAGCTCCAGGTGGCCTGCCAATTACAAAAACAAAATCCAGTGCAATCAGCAAAGCTTTCTCCTCCAGCTGCACAAACACCTTTACCCCACACATTGGCCAACACCTGAATTCACCTACACCTCTCTAAAGGACAGGTGAAGTTGATGGGCCCTGCAGTGTGCCCTGAAAGTAATTAGCTCTGCGCTATCTTGAACCAGGGATGAGAGGGACATTCCAGATTTTTGGGATCTTCATGGAGAACACGCTATCAGCCACTCTCTTTTTGATGGAATCTAACTTCAGCTCCTCCACTGACACCAACAGTGTGTTGCGAGGAATTGCTGTGGCTTTTATTTGCTGATCTGAACCTTGTCATAATCAAGCACACCTTTATCAGATCTAGGGTGGGCTACAGCAAGGGATCCCCCGGGGCTATTCTTGAGGACCACTCTAAAGTTCCTCCGAGTTGCAGAATGCAGTTGCTCACTCATTTAGCTGAGTGGGCTGATGTGAACGCACATTGCGTCTTCGCTCTGCAAATGGCAGCAGCAGACCCCAGAGACCACTTTGCTCCCTCCACACCATTGTGACAGACGAGATCAGCTCAGGAGCTTTTACTCATAGGCCAGCACAGGCACTTGCTGCCTTCTGAAGTACTGATTTATGTGTGCAACTCGTGTCATTTTTCTTACTCAGGTGAAACCCAAAGTCTGGTACTTGCTTTTCTGTATGATGCCTGTTGAATCACAGCTCATTATCAGAACTGATATGTGATTCATATGCACATACCTCACATACTGAATCACCTATTATCTTCATCTAGTCTCGTGCTTCAGGATGTCACCTGATCATCTGCACCACTAGTTGGATTGAGAACTTGGGGATGGGGAAAGGCACCATTCTTTGCACCTTCACAAATTGATGGCTGTCAGAAGTAGGATCCTGAACTAGATTTTACAGATGGAACCCTGAGTAGATTTGGCACCTAATTTAGAGTAAGAGAGTATTACTCAGTGGTTAAAGTATAACTTGACAGGCCCCGGAACCCTCCTAATCTCCAGGCCCCCTTCCTGTATTGTCTGGGCCCCCTTCATGCATGTGTGGGCCCCGGCCCAGGTAGGCATTTGCAACCACTTCTCAGTACCACATGCATCGGTTATCGCTCCATAAAAATATTTATAATTTTATACGGCGTTTATGTCTATAGCAATTATTGTCACAAACTAGCAAACACTGCACAACACAATAAGTAATGTGATTAACAACGGTGGGACGTAGGACCTGCCAGCAGCCAGGGCAGGGCGGAACATGCGTTCCACCCAATTTTTCTATTTTTAGGGGCCCCGGAACTCTGGCCCCTCAAATTTGCAGCTAATCTGCAGCAAGGGAGAGTTAAGTGAGATACTCAGAAAACTTTTCAACTATGAGCCAACAGTGTGCCCTTGTTGCCAAAAAGGCCAATGGCATATTGGGCTGCATCAGTAGGAGTATTGCCAGCAGATCGAGGGATGTGATAATTCCCCTCTATTCGACACTGGTCAGGCCACATCTGGAATACTGTGTCCAGTTTTGGGCTCCCCACTACAGAAAGGATGTGGACAAATTAGAAAGAGTCCGGCGGAGGGCAACAAAAATGATTAGGGGGCTGGGGCACATGACTTATGAGGAGAGACTGAAGGAACTAGGCTTATTTAGTCTACAGAAGAGAAGACTGAGGGGAGATTTGATAGCAACCTTCAACTACTTGAAGGGTTGCTCCAAAGAGGAGGGAGCTAGGCTGTTCTCGAGGGTAACAGAGGACAGAACAAGGAGCAATGGTTTCAAATTACAGCTGGGGAGGTCAAGGTTGGATATTAGGAAAAACTTTCTCACTAGGAGGGTGGTGAAGCATTGGAATGGGCTATCTAGGGAGGTGGTAGAATCTTCATCTTTGGAGATTTTTAAGGCTCGGTTAGACAAAACCCTGGCTGGGATAATTTAGGGGGAGTGGTCCTGCTTTTTAGCAGGGGGTTGGACTAGATGACCTCGTGAGGTCCCTTCCAACCCTATTATTCTATGATTCTATGAAAACAGATGAGCAGTGCCTGGATTTTTTTTAAATGGAATGAGTCAAGCTTCCTGAACACGCCTGCAATAGAAATAAAAACAGTAGCCCAGTAAGTAAAAAAAATTTAAACAGATTCATCTTGTGCTAAGAAAACATCAGAAAAGGGAAAAATATTGTCATCTGACTAATTCGAACTGCGTGCTAGAAATAAATTACTAGATGTTTCCTGTGGATCTGTTTCAATGTTAACTAGGCCTGGTGCGAAACTTCTTGTTGGGGGGAGTATGCAATTTTTTCCTGATTAAAAAGTAAAGGACATTTTTAAATGACGGTGAAAAGCCTATATAGTAGTTACAAGCTGAGCCACTTGATTGAATCATTTATGATGTCTGTTCTAAGAGGATTTAGAGCAGCTTTATTCACTGAAGTTTTTAGAACCCCACAAACTAACTTTAATTTTCTGTTCTGTGGAGGACAAAACAAGAACTTGGCTGAAATTAATTCAGACTCATTAGGGTAACACTGCAAATGTAATTTACATTCTTATAAAATTGTTAGGAATTACTATGGAATTGCTGAGTGACAAGGAATCTTGCATGTTATATGTAACATAAGATTTCCGTGCTCTGGAAGATTTATATAATACAATAACATATCACTGTATTTGTAGCCTAATCTCACAATAACTACCTTACTGAAATGCCAGGCAATCAGTGGCGGATTTATTTTATGGTGTCACCCGCCACAAAATGCACTTATGAATGAGGAACTAAAACATCTGCACCCAGCTTTGTTTTCTGCCACCCAAGTGAAATAAAACTGTTTGGTCACCACCTGTGTGGCGATAAAGAGTACTGTTTGATTATTCAATTGAACAAGGTATCACCTTTCTCAGTATTCAAACAGGGACATAATTGTCTTTTTGAGAAAACTCTACTAGTACATTTACTGAAATGAAAAAAGTATTTTGGAGGAAAGACACTTTCTAGATATAGGATCTTATTATTAGCCTGTGACATGATCTCCATACAAGTGATTAGATATGCCTACCCTAAGAGTAGCCCAACCCACAAATCACATTTGTAGATATGTTATGTTAAATAGTATTGAGCATAACTAAACCCTTTAGATAACCCAATATTGTCAATAAGGATCTTCTACGGGGCTCATCTGGGGGCTTTGTGGTCTATATTTCTGTCAAACTCCGGGTTTTTAAAAAAAATTAATTATTTCAGTGTTTAATTTGTATGAGTGCTTTGAAGTCAGTAGGAATCTTTCCACAGACTTGGATGGGCTTCGGGTCTGGCCCTAAATGTGGTTTCAGTTACATTTACAAATACTGCTTTAATAGAAATAAGTCGGAACATCAGGTAGGAAAAACACTTCTTTTACCCCCGTGCCTCGTTACAATTCAGACTCCTAGCCAGCCCAGTGACACCTCTGGCCCTCACTGCACAAATCCTGAAGAATGAGGTTTTAATCTCACAGCACCAGGAATGAGAGAAATGGTTCCGATAACATAAGGTTTTCTGTCTCTAGTTTCTCTCATTCTCTTATCTTTCGAAATACTCCCCCCACCCCCATCTCTTTTCAAGGTCTCCAGTTCCCTTTGTTGGTCTCCGCTGACATACGAGAAACAGAGGGATAGGAATGTTTACTATTCTTATTTTCTATGCCTCTCTTTGGAAGCACTCCCAGTTGCTGATTCATACAGGTGTTCAGAGCGTCATTTTAATTAAAATATACTCACATGCAGTATTCCTGTTTCTATGAGTGCAGGTGGCCATACTGCAGGGTCTTGCAGCCCCTTGTTGCTGAGCCCAGACAGTTTTTAGCTGCTTGCGAAAATGTGCAAAACTTGTTACCTTCATGCTATTCATTAGTGCCATCCTGGCATTTGAAATCTTCTATCAGATCTATAGCCAAGGCCGCTTTCAAGAGCCTAACGACTTATCAGCACAAAGCAGAACTAAAAAGCTATGCAAGTACAGCTTTAAGATAAAGATTGGATCTCCAGTCCCTTTTATAAACCATCCTGAGTACATGGTACACACCTTCCTTTAGGGAGAAAAGTGACAACCATCCCAAACAAACAGTTAAAGTTCAACCTATCCCTGGTCTGTCTTTTTCATTGGTTGAAAGTATTTTCTGGGGGGACAGGACCAGTTAATGATTATTTTATTCGGTAGGTGCATACCAGAGCTGTTTTTCTCAGGCTCTGCAATCACTGCAGACTTAGAGAAATCATTCCTGCATATGGAGGGAAAGGTTTCTTATTCATAAATATTACAGCTGCTTCGTGTTTGTTACTTTTCTGATGCTAATTTAATCTTAATTTTGTTTTTATAACAATGTGAGGATTGCTTTTTATACAAGAGGAGTGCAACTGGGATGGGGATATAAGCCCCTCACGAGAGAAAAGATGGAGAAAATACTTTAATAATACACACCAAGCAGTGCAATCTGATCCATTTCAAAGGCTACACATTTGCTCTTCAGAATTATCTGAGATAAGACATCCCCGGAGAGGAGTAGTTTTGAGAGACATGGATGAACTTCCCCAGAAGCAAGGAAATCTCCCTCATTGTCCTCTTCACAGCAGTTCAGTCATTATGTCAGGTTGTAGTGTTTCCATATGGGAACAGATTTAGGATTTTTCCAGTCCTGCATATTTTAGGAATTGAAGCGCAAAAGTGGTATTCCTCAGTTGATATTCTTTCACATATTTTTCCAATAACTCTATTGCTTTATATAGTATGACTGTGTATAAATCCCTTCATTTCCCCCTAACAAGGCTCTCTTGGCTTTTGAATCTCTATGGTGGTACTGATACAAGTAGCTTCTGGAACAGGGTTTCATTCAGGCCATATATCATATGCAAAGTTGGGCAAGTGTTTCACTCTGTTATGGCTATTCATAATGTTATGGAGGAAGTGAAGCTAGGTACCACTAAAGGTCTGAAGGTACCTTTTCACAGCTTACACTCTGACAGAAGTTGCATGATTATGTGTGCATCATAGGGAGAGTTTCAGAAAGAATGTATGGTGATTGTGTTTAAGGAAGAAAGGGTATTTTCTGAGGGAAGCTCATAGTAAATAGAGTAATTTATGAATGGGTAGCAACTGTAAGACATTGATTAAAGGTGAGGTCAAATGTGTGTTGCTTTATTTTGTTCTTTTTCAGGCCCTCAGTCCTGTTGCTGTACGGTAGAGAAAGGATGAAGAGGACCTACACAGGAGATTACCCCTGTAATTCTACTGTGCTCACCCCTCACCTTTTCTATGTGTGCAACTAACGTACCAAATAAATTCAAGCGTCAGCCTTTGTCTAATTCTTTTCTTCACAATAGGACCTATAGATGAGAGAACCAGTGACTGGCATGGTTCAGGCCAGATCCTTAGCTAGTGAAAAATCAACATCATTCCACTGAACAGCTGCTTTGAGGTAGATCTGGTGTTTTGCATGGCTGTACAACACAAATGGCCATACGGTTTGGATGGTTTACAAAAAATCCTATATGTTGGTATCTACTTCTAAGCTTAGCGATGCTCCCCAAAATGTCCTTGGATCCAAGACCTGATCAACAAAGTTTTGAAGCCAAAGCAAGCTTATTTTTGGCTTAGCCAAATACGCTTTGGTTAAGTGCACCGGAGGGTTTAAAAAGATATTTGCTGATCTGTCTTTTCAGAGGCTTCTCAGTTCAGTACCATCTTTTTTATCCTTTTCCCAGTTAATGAGTTAGATTAATTAATGTCTTCAGAGCACTTTGAAGATGGAAAATGCTATATAAGGACTTCTACTATTAATAATTTAAACAAACTTTCTTTGTAAAAAGGAATATTATCAAAAATAAGAAGCTCACATCGGACTTGCTTTTTCTTATGCTTCTTTGCAAACTCCATGCGGTTTTTCCCTCACCAAATGTTTCAGCCAGTACTGTCCTCTCATTATTTTATTGGTCTCATAAGACTGGGGGTTCTCTTAAAGTCCCCCTCCTGCCCCAGAGAAAGGTGACCACATCAGACTCTCAGCATTAATTTGAATGGAAAGTTTCCAGCCTTCCTGGTTGTAAAATAAAGCTTGAAATATATGGCAACCCTCCCGCCAAGAATCAAAAGGCAAAGACAAACGAAAAGTGCTCAGAATGTACTTGTAACCACTTCTTGATTTTTAGGAGCTGATTCATGATTTTTTAATGCTTGGGCCCAGTAATATTGTAAAGTGGCCATTTTTCCCCTAAACACCGAGGAACTATATCCTAGGCCAATGGTTCTCAACCTTCGGTGGGTTGCAACACGCTTGGCAGCATATCACAACTCTACAGGACACACCAGTTTACTCCTCCCAAGCCAAATCCAGCCATCTCCCCGGCTCTCCGGGACACACATACTACTGTGTGGTGACACAGTAATGTGTCCTGACACCGCTGTCCTAGGCTAGACCAATAGCTTACCTATGACAATGAAGATATAATAGGAAGGGCCAAAATCTGTTCTTATTTCCCTTAGTGTAAATATGTAGTATCTTCACTGGAATTTCCTGAGTGCAAGGGAGAGTAAAATTTGGATTATCTATTTTGAAGGAGAGAGGATCATCACAGGAAAATGCAAGTGAGGAATTATTAACTTTCAGACCTTAAAAATACTGTTTTAGTTCACTAAATGTAAACGTGAAGTATTTTCCCTCCAAGTTTTAATGTTTTTTTTTAAATCTGTTGCAGCACCACCTACTTAGTCTGACTTCAGGCTAAGTTCTGTCTCAGTTTCCCCCACTCAGGTTGGGTCCCTTGCCTGTCCCAGGAAGGACACACTTCCATCCTCAAATTTCCTTCCAGGCACAATTTTATTCTTCAAACATAAAACTTAGGCAAAATATCAAAACCAAAATTGTTCTTCTGCCCACCACAGGCTATAGCTCCCGGGGACTCCTCCCTTTGCTTCTCTCAGTGCCGAAAGAACATATCCATTCTTTCAATCCCTCTATATCAGGGCATAGTACAAGAACCCATTGCTTCTCTGCAGACCCACTTCCCCTTTCCCATCTGGGGCTGATAACTGAACAGGCCTGAATGGGCCCAGGCTCTGAAAGGCCCAGACCACCGTGTTACAAACTCACTTATGACAAACAGGGTTTTGAATAGGCAGTTCCTTACCTGATATTGTTCATCGTGCACATTTACTTCAATTTTTAAGGTAGAGTTACTCTTCATGAGTGCCAAGCTGAAGTTATTAGTTAGTTTTGCACCCTTTAATCTCCTTTGCTTCAATGTTCTCCTGAGGATGACTTATCTGTGCTATTTTACTTTCTAAAACTATTTCTCAGAGCGAGTTGTTTATTAATGCATTCATTCACTACCTCAGTGCCAACCTGGAATCAAGGTGCCTATGGGCCAAATGAAGTCACTGAGAATCCTCCCCACGAAAAGACTGCAAGGCCAGCCTTTAGGCATGCTTATAGTTCTGAGTGTTTGAATGCCTGCTGTATCACTGAACTGTGCGCAACAGAGACACAGGACAGGTCTACACTGGCGGCGAAATTCGGCGGCACTTGACAGGAGAGCTTGCGTAACTCCCGTTGACTTCCCTTCAGTACATTGTCTTCAGTGTGTGGAGCTGATGCGAAATGCATTCCCATCAACTCAGTGCTACACCGCTTGAGTGGGAGGTTTTATTAAACTGATTTCCAGATTGACTCAGCGGGCCTTAACTGCTAAGTCGATCCAGAGAGATCAATTAGACAGTGGTGAATTTGCCACCCTTGTGTAGATGTGTCCACACTCTTTCTCTTCATGGAAACTTAAACTCCATTTTTTGTCACTGTTAATTTCCCTTTTGCTGGATTTACTTTTCAGTTTGCACAGCAGAAAGCTGATGCAAGTGATTAAATATTTGCTTTCTTTCAACATAAACCAACGTACTGCCATTATGTAAGCCCCAACCAGCTCCAAACCCATGATGTTACTACGAGGAAAATCTTGCTCAAATTAGGATTCTGATTCATGCCATTGATTAGGAACGGTCCCACTCAGTTTTGGACTGAAAGAGGAAGAAATGTCATGAATACTCTTCTTAAGGTATTATTACTTGGGAACAACCGTGGTGCCCACTCATTGACCATACCAACACTTCTCTGAAGCAACTATATTCTTCTCAGACTCCCAGCTTTTCTGATGGCAAGGAGAACCTCAGAAAACACCAAATGAGGGCTTACCTACACTTAACACGACAGCACCTTAGCTGCGACTGGACTGTCTCGGCGTAGATGTTCACTACTGTGAGAGGACAGGTTCTCCAGTGGGGTAGCTAATCCATGTCCTGGAGGACTTGTTTTCATGCATTTCTGTAGCCTTTTACTGAAGATGCTACTATACCAGTGGAGCCTCTTCTGTTGGCATCCACGTCCACAAGTTACTGTTCAGACTCCTTTAATCCAAACCATGGGGCAACATAGACAAGCCCTTAGTCTTCTATATTGAAGCCACAAGCCTTCAGCAGACCTATATCCTTGTAACTAAGTTGGGTAAAAAGCTGATGGAGACCAGGTGCATCTGAGGATCTTAGAGTACATCCTTCTTTGGCCTCACCCTACTGCCAGGCAAAAGTAACCTCATGACTCACATCCTTCACTCCCCTCACTAACTTCCCATAGAATTCTGAATCAAGTTCAAGGTCTCAATCCTTATCTTAAGGAGCTGGACCATCACAATCCTTCCTGCATGATGGGCATGCCCGGAGACTCCATAGTGATACAAGAATAGAATGGCTGCATCTGCTAGCAGTGTGCTCATCAAGACAGGGTTTGATTTCCCTGTGCTCCCTTTATGCTCAACACACTGTTGAGTCAAACTCAGCTCTTTCGGGAATAGTTAATTGTGAGCAGTTATTTTAAGGGCACAGGATTTTATTATCGTTAGAAAGACAGTTAAAGCGAATGATAGAGACAATTATCAGAAGAAAAGAATCAATGGCTTCACCAACTTACTGGGTAAATTTTATGTCTTAGAATCATAGAAATGTCAGGCTGAACGGGACCTTGAGAGGTCATCCAGTCCGGGCCCCTCTGCTGAGGCAGGAACAAGTAAACCTAGATCATCCCTGACCGGGGTTTGGCCAGTGAGTTCCTAATAATCTCCAATGATGGAGATTTCACAACTTCCTTTGGAAGCTGGGTCCAGAATTAAACTACCCATATAGTTACATTTTTCCCCAAAATGTCCCCCCAACCCAAATCTCCCTTGCTGCAAATAAAGTCCATTATTTCTTGTTCTATCGTCAGAGAATATGAGAACAATTGATCCCTATCCTCTTTATAGCAACCCTTATGTATCTGGAGACTGTTAGCAGGTCACCCCTCAGTTTTTTTTTCTCCAGCCTAAACATGCCAATTTTTTTAAAGCTTTCCTTGTAGGTTAGTTTCTCTGAACTTTTTAATCATTTTTATTGCTCTTCTCTAGACCCGCCCCGCATCTTTCATAAACGTTGCGTCCCAGAATTGGACACAATACTCCAGCTGAGGCCTCACCAATGCTGAGTAGAGCAGCACATTTACCTCCCATATCTTACAGATGACAGTCCTGTCAACACACCTTGGAATGATATTAGCCTTTATCGCTACCGCATCACATAGCTGACTCAATCAATTTGTCATCAAGTATAGCCTCCCCGATATTTTTCAGCCATACTACCACCTGGCCAGTTATTCCCCATTTTGTCGTTTGTGCATTTGATATTTCCTTCTGAAGTGCGGTGTTTTGCATTTGTCTTTTTAAAATTTCATCTTGTTGGTTTCAGACAAATTCTCCAATTTGTCAGTGTTGTTTTGAATTCTAATCCTGTACGCCAAGGTACTTTCAAACTCTCCCTTCTTGGTGTCCTCCTTAAATTTTTAAAGTATGCCGTCCCCTCCATTATCCAAATCATAAAGATATTGACAAGTGCTTGACCCACTTGTGGGACCCTGCAAGATACACCCTCCCAGCTTGACAGCGAACCATTGAAAACTACTCTTTTAATATGGTGTTTCAGCTAGTTTTGAACCAACCATATAGTAGGTTCATCTAGATGACATTTCCCCTGTCTGCGTAGTTTGTGAACGTCATGCAGGACAGTGTCAAAAGCTTTACTAAAGTGAAGGTATGGTATGTCTGCTGGGCTTACCCTAGCCTATCAGAAAAGGAAATTAAGTTGGTTTAGCATGATTTGTTCTTTACAAATCTATATTGGCTGTTCCTTATCATTCTATTGTCCTCTAGATTAGCAGTTCTCAAGTGAGGGTTTATGAGCTGGGTTCAGGGGCTCTGCCAAGCAGGGCCAGAGTTAGACTCGCTGGGGCACAGGGCAGAAAGCTGAAGCTGGAGCCCTGCTTTGATGGGGGCTGAAGCCCATGCATCTTAGCTTTGTAGGGCCCCATATGGCATAGGGTCACAGGCAATTACCCTGCTTGCTACCCCTATTGTCAGCCCTTGCTATTATATGCAGAAAAACAGTTGTTGTGGCACAGGTGTGCCATGGTGATTTTATAGCATGTTGGTGTGGGGAGGGAGGAGTCCTCAGAAAGAAAATGGTTGAGCACCCCTGTTCTATGTACTTACAAATTGATTGTTTAATAATTTGTTCCAGTATCTTTCCAAGAATCTAAGTTAGGCTGACGGGTCTAAGATTCTTCACGCCTTCTTTGTTCCCCTTTATAAAGATGTGTACCATGTTTGCCCTTCTCCAGTTCTCTGGGACCGTGCCTGAGTTCTCAAAGATAATTACGAATGGTTCTGAGATTGCTCAGCTAATTCTTTCAGTACTCTAGGATGAGTTTCATCAGGCCCTGCTGACTTGAATAGATTGAACTGATCTAAATGTTTGCTAGCCTATTCTTTCTCTCTTGTTCATATTCATTGTGTAGAGTATATGGTCACCATTGAACTTTTTAGTGAAGATGGAAGGAAAATAGGCATTCTCCTTCAGCCTTCTTGATATCATGAGTCATTAGGGCTCTGCAATAGAGGCCTCAGTGGGAGCAGTGGTTGGCGTTCTTGTGGGGTGCGTCTTGCAGTCCCATCCCTCATTTAATCAGATGTGCAATAAGGTGACCAGGATGTTTATGTCCCTCCTGTAGCTGAGGCAGTTGGTAGGGGATGGAAGGCTCACCCATTCCACTAGGCTCTGACCCAAGTCCCTAGCAGCAGGGCCGGCCCGACCATATAGGTGAACTAGGCAGTTGTCTAGGGCAGCTGATTTTTAGGGTGCCAAATTAGATGGAAGTGATTTTTTTTGCTCTTTAAAAACTATATTAATATGTAGTCGAATTCCAAAGGGGTAGCTGTGTTAGTCTATTGTAGAAAAACAACAGAGTCCTGTGGCACTTTTAAAGACTAACAGATTCTCATGCGATAAATAAATCTATTGGTCTTTAAAAGTGCCACCGGACTCTGTTGTTTTTATATTAATATGTTATCTCTTATAAATGAGCAGATGGCACTCTGATGAGGGTGCAAAGTCATAGTTTGCCTAGGGCACCAAAAACCCTTGGGCTGGTTCTGCCTAGGAGGGTCTGACCCACAAAGATGTCCTCCAAGCTGCCCTTCCTGGGTCTCTTCCTCCTTCCTGCTTTTCTCCTCCAGCCTTTGGTTCAACATAAGGGAAAAAAGAAAATGCAACCAAACATCAGCCTCAAGCAGGCTACAAATATAGATTCATTCACTCTGGGAGGCTCCTCCAGCACCCATGTCAGAAGCCTTCAGGGTAGATCCGTTCTCCTCCCTTCTCCTAGCAGGGCGGCAGTTGGAGTCTGCTCTGTGGGGCTGGCATGGCCCAGGACTTTAACCCCTTCAAACCCAATGTGGTTTGTATACCCCATACTGGGACCAGACAGATAGTTTTCTGCAACATCTTTGACAAGCCTTATGGAATTAAGATAAACTTTATTGAACTAAATGAAACCTCACTGAATTAAAATTTATACTTTTATGACCCACTGTATTATAAATGTATTTGTGTGTGTGTTAGTGTAGAGCCCTGCAAATTCGTGGATATCCAGATTATAACTGCAGATACCTGCATCCGTGGATACAATGCGGATATCCGCAGACCATTTCTTGCAGACCAAGAATCAGATACGGAACCACATATTTGTATCCGCTCAGGGTTCTAATTATATGGAACGCCTCTAAGAGGAAGGATATGCTAATGTAATTCCTCTGGTTATCTGCCCTTCTGAAGCCACCCCTTGGAGAAGTGTCCATATATTAGTTCAAAGTGGATTCTCTAGGGACCAACAGACAAAGAAAGGATTGATGGATAAATTGACAGGTTTTACACAGACTCAAGACATTCTTCCTGACTGAGTAAATGGACAGGACACCTAGTCCACGAAATGCCCCAGTCCTTAGGGAAGGGTTGCAGGAACTGGGCCTACTGAGGTCCCATCAGACTATGTGTCTGTTCTGAGGTGAAGCTGTGGTGAACTTGAGCCCACTCGGAAATCCCTTGGGTGGGGAGGTGAAGGACGGCTCTTACCAGAACTTATGTTAGGGTTGGGGTGATCTCTGGTAAGTTTATTCACATGTGTAGGTTCTTTTATTGTTTTTAATGTGTTTTTTTTCTGCAGTGCTTTTACTGTAAGAATAAAATAAGCTTGCATCAAAAGAGTTGTGTGGTAACTCTAACTGGGCAGTCACACTGTTATCCGCCTCTTAGTCAGCTGGTCTCTGCTGGGATTGACACAGCGATGGCAGGGAACTGCTCAGATTGGAGACGAGCTGGTCAGAAGAGAGAGTGACACATGTCTCCACTCAAGAGAGGTGATGGTCATCGGAGCCTGAAAGTGGGTGTCCTTGGTGGACCAATGAGGGGAAATAGAGGTGCAGTTGCCCTAAACTGTGACACATAGCGAAAAACAATTGAAGGGTGCCGGTGGCATGCATGGAGTAGCTGCAGATGGTGGAGCACTTTTTCTGGGCCCAAGAAACAAGCACAGACTGATGGGACTCCATCATAATGCAGGTCTGGGATAATAAGTAGCGGCTGCAGAAATTTCAGATGCTAACGGCCACATGCCTGGATCTGCATGCTGACCCCTCCCTGGTATCTCCCTTCTCATTGTTCTCCTTCTCCTCACCGTTCACAGTCGGGGTCTCTGTCTCCTCCAAGGTATCCATATTGGGCTGTGTTGTACTGGTGGGGTCTCCACCAAAGATGCAGCTTGTAAAAGCAGCAGGTGTGTGGCTCAGCCTCAGATTGATTGTTGGTGTCCCTGGCTTTGTAGTAGGCCTAGAATAGTCCCTTCACTTTCACACAGCATGGCTGTTGATGCCTGACATATCTCTTTGCCTGCATCCCCTGTGCAAGAGATGCCAATGTTCCTACAGCTGGTCCATAGCTGTGCTTGTACAGCCCCTTCTGCCCACAGCCCCTGGAGATCCAGTACCTCCTGTCTACTTCAGGCAGGAGCGTGTCTAATGTGAGGAGCCACCATGGGGCAGTTGCACGCAACAGAGGAGAGCTGCTAGGTGTGTTCACCAAGGTGAGCAATCTGGAACAGACATTTCAAAACGATGTGGGGTGTCTGAAAAGGGTAGAGGGATGGCCTCCATTCTCTGTGACTCCCAGGCAGTGGAGCTTAAAATAGTGACCAGATAAGTCAATGTCACAGGGAATGGGGCCTTGTGGGACAGCTGTTAAAGGACTGTCTGGGTCCACACAGGTCATGCAGTATCTACACTCACATTATGTTGACCTCAGCAGGTCAACTGTGGCTCCACTCTGTTGGGGAGGTGGTTCTACTGCGTCACTGAGACATGTTTGAGCATAGATACGTGCCCAAATAGGTCAAGGCAAGCCGACTTACATCAGCCTATCTTAGTAGTGTAGCCCAGGTCTCAGAGTGACATGTAGTCAGCAGAGCTGTGGAAGCAGTGTTGAAATTGCTGAGGACACTAGCATTTGAGATGCAATACAATGACAGATATAACTGTGAGAATTTAGGCTTTTCAAATCAAACTAATGTGAATTAACAGACTGAGCTTACAAATCTCATTAGCAATCACAAAATGATGTCATTTTTGCACCCTCTTTTCAAAATGCTTTTTATTTATTTTGTGGCATTTCAATTCAACAGCTTTTCTTTTAACATGCGCTGTATGTTAACTTGTTCAATGTGTTGCTGTAGCACCATGTGTCTAGGCTAGGCCATATGTGTGTGCTTCTTCCTGGGTCTAAGGTTTATCATCCAGAAACTTCATAAAGTTAATTGAAACAAAAATCTCCAAAGATAGGTCCTATTCAGATGCCATCAGTGCAAGTAAATTGCAAGTTATCTGACCACAGATGAATGGTAAAAGAAAACATCCCTAAAGAGATACTGTAGCTAATGTTCTTCAGCAGTTCATATTCTCTGATCATCTTTTTTCTTTTCCTCCTGTGTTTGCTTTTCATCAGTAGACCAATACCAATAAGTTCAAATTGTGAATGCCTGTCACTTGTTTAAACGAATGCTCTGGAAGAATACATCTATCTCTTTGGCAACCTTTGTTCTCTTAGTGCCGGTACAATTGCAAAATTGTGTGCACAGAGAGTTAATTTTTTACCTCTGATCATATGCTAGGCCTTGTGATTTTTCTAAGAGCAAGAAACGAAAACTGATGAATGAGATACCAACTGGCGCCAAATATGGTGATCCATACAGGAGATATAAAAGTAGCAGCTTCCCCAGGGAATCCGTCTCAAATGAAAGCTAAAACAAGGGGGAAATAAAACAGATATCATCTGTGAACAAGTGATTTTTAATAGCATTGTAGATAAAAGTTAGTGTATATATATAAAGTACAACAAAAAATGTGAACCAAAATTTGGCCTTTTGCATTCAAGTAAGAAACTATGTATTGTTATCTGAGTGGGAACAACAAAGACAGATTTGGAGCTATATAAATAAACAATATAACTAATATCCTGAAATTCTCACTCAATTTTCTCTCCTATTGAAGTCTATGGGAATTTGAACCAAGTTAAAAATTGTGAGCTAGATCAAGGTCTGGTGATCTCTATGTACAAAAGACGTTCTCCATAGGTGGATTTCCCCTGGCTTGGATGAAGAAATTGGGAGGATCAGCTACTTCCTCCATTTATCACCCTTTACTACCTCTCTTCCCCATAGCGTCCAGCGGGATTGACTGTGTGGATATGAACATAGAGAGGTAGGGGGCTGAAATGGCATGAGTAAGAGGGATATTGCAATATGACTGTCTTCGTGAAAGCTTTTATTAGAAAAAACAAATCGGCAATGATGACAGTAAAAATCTAAAATAATACTTCCCAGTAACTGGATAGAAACCCTTACTGGAGTTAATATACTTTCATATTCTGTTGTACTACCACCTAGTGGCTACATTTTGTTTTCAATACTAATTGGTCCTAGATATTTCTTACAGGCAAAATGCATGGAGCAGGGGTCCCCAGATTTTTACTCCATGCTCCCCCTTACTCCTGTCTGCATCTCATCCAGGTTCCCCAAGCTGGGTCTGGTACCAGGGCCATAGTCAAAGCTGGGGGCTGCAGCTGGGACTGAAGCCATGGTAGGGGGGCTGCGGTTGGGGACAAGATTGGGAGTGGGGCTATGGCAGCTAGTGGCTGAGGGCCAAGGCAGAGGGCCTGACACCAGGGCTGATCTGGGAATCAGGGGCTAGCGCCTGGGCAGAGCAGGACTGTGTGACACTCCCTTACTGCCCCTGTGGGGCCCTACCCCCTGGAACATTCCTCCATGACCCTCCCCACCCCCCAGGGGAGCTTGCCCCACAATCTGGGATCATCTGACATGGTAGTATAAAGGACAATAGAGCCATTTTCAGTCCAATGCAGCTAGCTGTTGCAACTCATTTGGTAGCGTTAGAGCCAAATTTAATGATGACATAAATGGTGGTGTAAGTACGTGGCAAGATGGATGTCAGGGGTAAAGTACTGTAACTTGTATGGATTTGGGATTCAGTGGCTGTGCAAAACAAGTGGACCTGATACTGAAAGGGAGGAGAAAAATAATGAACAGGAAGGTGTCAGAAAGTATTGCACAATTACGCCCACCCCAGAGTTTGGCTGTAGTATTCAAGGCCCTTTTAATCTACAACTGTTTTATATTAGATATGTTTATGTGCTATACAGTCACTTTAGATAGAAGATGTTTAATAAACGCAGACCATAATCTCAGCCTGATACCCTGGGACCAGGCACTTCTCATCCACGCAATCAGCTTATCAGTTCTTTACCTCCACCCACCTGTAGGCCTGTCACACCAGGATCTGCTCCAGTCACACCTCAGTAGTTGTGGTGCAGCTTTTGGGGCAGTAAATGTTACGCCTGGCTTCTGCATGATGCTGGCAGTGGGAACAGCTCATTTAGGGTACCCCTGATTGCTGGCTTCCTTCTCTCTCCCCATTATTTTCCCCAATGATACCTCACCGCTTTTCTTGTCGGCTGCTGTCTCTAATGCCCAAACTTTTCTATTCATGCTCCAAACACAGGAGTGGAGCAATGGAAAGCCAACCTCAGTCTGCTATTTTTGCCAGTTCTTTCTGGGATCCTTTTCAGCAATACTCTGAGCATTGCTAAATGCTTCCATTTGTTTTGATTTGATGCAGCACAAGAGCTGCAAGATCCACCGATCTGCCCACAGAGAAAAAATGTTGGAGGTCCCTTTACACACTTTAGGATCTGCAGTTGACCCATGATCCACCATTTGGACGTGGTTAGACTTTTTAGGAGGACTTGGGAAAGGAGTTAATGTGTCAATGCAGGACAGGCTTAAATCAGGAGGCCCTGTAGCACTCACAGATGTTAACCAGCCAGCTCTCAATTTTACCAGCTCAGTCAAGTGTCTCCTTGAATTAGCAAATCTGCAGGGTTCACAAACAAAAGACACAACACTGGGTTTAGCAGAACCCCTGTGATACCAGAGCAAGCACTGCAAAATGGGTTCAACCCCAGTTTTCAGCCCAGATGGAAAAGCCCCAGTGTGACACAATGCCCCATGATGAAGTAACGGGAAAACCTACTTGCTCTACATTTCAGTGCAAGAGTATTGCACCATGTGGTGCTAGTGTGTGAAAACATCACGAGGGTGCCCAACGACTCACGTCATGACAACATGACATCATGTCATGACAACATGATGTCATGACACCCCAACCGAAAGTGATGAGGTTTCCTGGATCCCCCAAAATTCATCCCTTTGGGGAATATGGGGGGGTACTCCCACAACTGGCAGCAAGTGGGGTAAATGCCCGCCCTAGAAGGCCTCTTTGGACTACAACTCCCATCAGGCACGGGGACAAGCTATGGTACTACACATCCCAGCCTGCCCCACAGGGGAGCCAGCCGCAAGGCGGCGCGCATTGCCTTCTGGGAGTTGTATTTTACATTGGCCGCGCGGCGGTCAAGGGCGGTTGCGAGGCGGCTTCTCCGGCGCGCCTGCGCAGCCTCTCTGGGCGGGCGGGGGAAGGAGCGGGAGCGGCGCGGCGGCGCCTGCGCAGTGACGACGGGGAGATCTCTCGCGAGGAAGGACGCCATTATCGCAGCCGCCCGACAAACACCACGAGAATTCGGCGCCACACACGGTAACCGCGGGTCCCTGCAGCCGGCTGGCTTGGCCCGGCCTCCCTGGCGCCTGAGGGCCGGGGTCCGGCGCGGCTGCTTTGCTCCTCGCAGCGTCGCCCAGGCAATCGGGCCGCGAGCGACAGGCTCAGGGAGGGGCCGAGCCCCGCCCCTCCGGTCTGCGGGCGCTCCCCCCTCCCCCCCAGAGGGCGGACCCCTGCCGGGCTGCTGCTAGCCCGGTGCTGGGGGGGGGCGGCCGCTCCCCACGGGCACTGGCCCCTCGCCTCAGTGGGGGAGGGGCTGTCTCCTGCCCTCCCATAGTCCCGCTGGGTGCCCTCCACTGGGTTGCAGGATCACATGGGGGGCAGTCTATAGCGCTATAACGGGCTTCCCGGCTCGGATTTGCTGCCCCCGACGGCGGGTGTGGGGCAGGTGTCGTCCCAGCCCCCCCGCACACATTGCATGGCCAGTGAGTGTCTGGAAGGGCTGCCTCTTTCCTTGCACACAGCTGCGTCTCCTCTAATAGAGCGGAAAGAAAAGTGTGTGTGTGTGTGTGTGTGGGGGGGGGGTCACTTTTCTTACCCCATGTGTCACTTGTGCAGTGGAAAGGGATGTGTGCTTGCAGGTGGAGTGCTGTTCCTCACTTAGTTATTTGGATGTGGCTAATAGGCCCCCCACACATTTGGGTGAATAGGTTCTGAATCAGTCCACTCATCTATCAGACAACTACGTGCAGTTTTCTTCCTCTTTCATGATAATTTTAGTAGGAAAGTGTGTTTAAATATTTTTTCTCCTTTTATGGCGAAAGGTACTAAACTTATAACCAAATATAGTCAGTTAATTCCATTGGGGGCTAGATAGTTTGCATACCTATTTATTTTTAGTTTTCCCAAGGGAAGAGTTTTGTTTGTTTTTTAACAAGCTCTAATTTAAAGGGCATGAATATAAAAATTTCTCATTTTCTGAAAATTATTTGCCTTCTATTTTCATTGGGAACACTTCATATTAATGTAAGGGGAAGTGTAGTGTATTTTTTGTACTTCTCCAATAAGTTTGCTTTAGGTTTAACCTTCCTTCCTGTATAGTTAATTTCATTTTAATAATAGTCTCTCCTCTTTTTGTAGGTCTTTCACACAACAAACAGGGAGAAAGCACTTAAAATGTGGCTGTAAAATCACCAAAATATGCAGGGTCAAAAGTGGTACCTGGAACTATTTTTAAATCTTGATCACTAGAACTTAAGTTGTGTTCCTTTAATATTTTCTGCTAATAAAACCAATAAATTAATTTACTCAAATATATATTAAATGTCCTGTAAAATCCAACAACTAAAAATTTAATTGATCCTGAAACACTAATACATTTCATTAAGTACATCAAACGGAATTTTAGCCTAGTAGCTTAGTTTTCAATAAAATATTAGAAGATATTGGATAGAAGAACTTGATAAATTGTTAAGGTAGTTAGACTGAATCTAATTTTCACAGATATGAACATCCTGCCTATTTCGGGAAATGTTCTGCACATTGTGTTGATTTCCCCAAAATGTATTATATGGTAATTTATAGGTTTTTACATCTTTATGATCTTATCAGGTTTAATTCACCAGGTGGCTAAAAGACAGGCCTAAAATTATAAGACTTTAAAAAAAAACTAGTTTTGTTAACAATATCACACTAATCCAATGGACATTAACTCTCATGTCTGAAATGTTAAGTTCTGCAAAATAATTTTTTTGAAATAGTTCAGTGCTTATGTTCCCTGGATAAAAATAAGACTTTTGTGGCATACAAGATATGTTTTATCCTGTTCCATTGATTAGCCAAGGAAAGGTTAAATGTATGAGAATGGAACTTCATCCCCTAAAAGAGGATTTAAATTGTTCTGATAAAGATCCTGATTTTACTGTTCCAGTCCAACCAACATTAATTACATGTGTCATCAGGTTCCAAAGCGGTATCTGCGTTAGTCTATTGCAGATGCTTTGGAGAAAGTGTCTGACAAAGTGGGATTTTCTCCCATGAAAGCTCATGTGATAAATAAATCTGTTAGTCTTTAAAAGTGGTGTTTTTCTATATTTGTAATGACTTACATAGGCACATGGTAGGTTCTCTCTACCCCTTATTTTTACATTGATTCATTTTCACATAGGAAAAAAAGATGAATTCACAGAACATGTGTGGAGTCTCATATTTTTATTAGAACTTCCCAGCTCTAATAGGTTTTGAGGCATTGCTAGAGTTGAAAATTCTGTGGTTCTTGTAAGATATTTATGCATAAGAATACTTTTTGCAATAAAGTCAGCCATTTGTTTTTAAGGGGAGGAGATGGGACTTTGTCTGCATACACCGAAGCATGTACAAAAATAAAACAATTCCAGAGGTCTGTAGCATATTTTAATGTAATGAATCTAACAGGCTGGTCAATGCAGTAATTGCAGAAGGCATATATGTAAACCTACTAGCCAGACGTTTTTTGTTGTTTAAAGTAGTTATGCTATATATACTAAATTTCTCATTTCCAGTAAAAACTATTTTAATGGACTTAATTTCTTGGCACTTAGTTGAAAATTTTAATTATTGAAACAACTTATTTTGGATTTACATACTAGTTTAAAAAAGTAAAGATTCCATATTTTCATTTTCTTAATATATGTGTAGAAAAGGAAATGAAATATACAATGTGTTTTTAAATCAAGTGCAGGGCCTCTCACCATAGTTCGAAATTTTTTTTTTTTTTTTAAAAGCTACAACTGAATCCTTAGTTTGCCCTGTTGTGCTGCAGGACTCAAAAGGCACTAGTCACAATGCACAATAACAAAGTTTCCTTCTTTAAGTACATTTGTGTTCTGGCCTATAAATAAGATCACATGTGAAATAAAATCATCCACTTGACAGAACCCTTTGGAATACCAGTCTGCAAAACAGTCATTTAAGGATCACTTGGAAATATTTGTTCTTACTGTAAATTAGAACTTAATTATTTTACAAATTAAAAATCAAATGCTATTTTATGTCTAGAGTGAGATTTGTAGAAATAAAATTAGGACTGCATCTGTTTCGTAAACTCACTCATTACATTTCTCTTCTAAAGATCAGTGGGTAACTTTAGGAAGTACATAAACTTTCATAGGCTTAAAGTCTGGAGCTATTATGGTCTTTAGGAAGACTTAAAAAGGTGGTGTAAGCAAGATAGGTTTGCCCTGGGAACATGAAGTGAAATTCAGAAGGTGAGGAAGAACTTCGACAATCAATATACTCCGTGTGATTACAGATAGTTTATCAATTAATTATTTTGAATTATGTATACTCACCAAAAACATGAACAATATTAGTGTTGCCCCTGTATCTTGAAGCTTAATGTGGTAATTACATCAGTTTCCTAAAGCTTGATGCCCTGAATAAACAAATTATTTCATTGTTGGAGAAGTCTAGTGCTAGTTTGCAGTAAGTAAACATCATAAAATTTCTTTTTGAAAGTAAGGCAAGGCCTCAATAAAGAAGTAACCACTTAACTTTTTACTGTATAATTATACAGGTTCGCTCCCATACTTTATCTAAATTAGCTTAAATGGTAGCTTGTATTAGAATGTTTACTTTTTCTAAAGTGGTATTTCAGAAGATTATTTAATACAGTATAAATATGTATGTATATAGTTATATAACATGTTAGAAAGGGAATATAAAGTCGTATTGCTGTTCGTGGTGGGGAAACATACTGATTGAGACAAATCTCATAAGAATAAAACATATTACACAAATATTTCCCTCACCTCTCAGCCAGATGCAAGTGTATCCAAATTTCAAGTCAATGTATTTGTAAGAAAAAAATCAGTTTGTTAAAGGCTAGTTTCCTAAGTCAAATAAGCCCACTTCGAGCCTATATTTATTACTTGTATAAATAATGGTGTCTGTCCTCATTGTAACTGGATGCTTTTTGCCTAACATGAACATTATTTCTCCAGGCAGAAACATCCATGACACCGGAACGGTGGAGCTATACTGGACAGAGAAAGGAAAACTTAATATGCAAGCTGAAAGTTTGCAGTACTGTTTCTGGCATTGAAAAGCCTGAATGAAGTATTGCATTTTACAAAGCTTCCTGAATGAAGCCAGGTTCATGTATAGGTCTCATTCCTGGGATGGCGACTAAGGTCTTTCACTGCTCCCTTCAGCCTTACCCTTATAAAACAGTTAACTTGAACACAGAGGACAAATATAGTTGGTGTGTTGGATCAGAGGGATGCTGACCTTTGAAGTAGCTGAGCCCTAAGCTCTATACATAAGGCTTTGTGAGAGGTAATTATCACTTCTAATTTTACTTGGAAGGTAACTGTGAATTACTGCAGTATTCACCTTGCTGCAGCTGTTTTCTGTGCTAGCTAGTTAGCTGAGGTAGGTATTGTTATAGATCTCCATTCTAGAAGAAACACAGACATGTACGTATCCTTGGTGATGTCCATATCTGTGAGGAAAGGGGTTAACTTTTTGTTCAGTCAAAGATTAACAGGTTTTTCTGGCCACCGTTCCAATCTGGGAATGAGAGAAGAGATTAATTTAGTAAAACCTCTAAAGAGGGTTGGAAAGGTAGAGAATAGAACTTCCAATGACTTTTGGTTTTCAGGATCTACTTTAAATTTTCACAAGTGATACTGAATAGAAATGATCATTTTCATTAAAAATATTTTTGCAGAATAATTCAAGTTTTGCTATTTTTTTCAATTTTTTGATCAATAACTGAAAACATTTTTTTCTTGGCAGGGGTGTTTTGTTGAAAAAAAAAAATTCATGAGCAATTTTGATCTCTCCCCCAACTTTCCCTTAAAACATTAGTAGTATCTTTTTTAAAACCAGAATTGAAATGAGAACTACTGAAATACAACATATCCTGTTTTGTAACAGATACTTGTTTTTCAGCAAGTTTACATAAGAATCCATTTTCGAGATACTAATAAGCAATATTCATTGATCTGTGAACCAAAGTAGAATTTCCTCTAGCAACATTTATAATTTATTTGGTTTTAACTTTAGATTTCTCATGCTAAGTGGTTAGAGCCTTTGGTCTAAACCATTCTTTCAGAACCTCATTCATCTATCATTTGTTCAGAAATGATGTTAGCTTGCTGCCATGACTCTCCCTCCCTCCCTCGGGATACGGCTCTGAAAGGCAGAGGTTCCTGTGGTAGGAAGGGGTAAAAATATGGGGTGGTTCCCTGTATTGTGGCTGTATTGGAGCAATGCTGTCCGGTGCAGGACCTGATGAAGAGTGCATGACCTCCATATGATTCCCATGTCATCACACAGGTTTGGGAGCTGGCTTTGCAGCCTTTCCAATGAGAGTCAAATCCTGCCCTGTTCTCTTCCCCCCTGCCCACTGCTCCTCCCCCACAGGACAAAGTTGAGGAACTCTGCAAGGGAGAATCTATCTTTAGAGTTCTTGTAGGCTTTCCATAAAAGTGGGTCATTGGACCTTTATAATTAAGTAATTGTATTCTCTTGAACCAGACAAAAATACTGGCTTGTTTAGTTTCCTAATGAACTGAACCTGTCACTGTGTTCATTAAGTTGTATATTGTAAAATGGATAATACCAGAGATTTTGTGTAGAAATTCTTTGTAGTACTGACCTGAGTAATGCAGTGGAAGTCTGAAATTTCATCTGAAGATAAAGAAGAATGTGGCAATTTCTCTAAAATCTCCATAGAACGAGTACAAACACGCCAATCTAGTACAAAATAATAAATAGGGATTTTTGTTCAAAATACAAGAAGGGAAGGTAACAAACATGTCATAAAATACATAAGGTGGTGTGTAGGTTGTATGTTTAGTAGTAGAGACAAAACAGAGGAGAAAATAGGATTTCAAAATAAGCTGCATGTACACATTTGTTGCCTGAAGTTCTCCTGTCCTTTGGTGCTGAGCTCAGCAGATCTGGCGTCTTCAGACCTGCAGGTTTCTGTGTCTTTGTCTGGTTCCCTCCAAACAACTACTGCCTCTCTTGAAAAAGTGTCTTTTATTGTTTCCAGTGTTTCTTTTTCTTCTGTGCTTGTTCTAAGGCCTGTTCTACGCTTCAGTAACCAGGCCAACATACAGTATTCACAAATTATTAAAGGGCCCTCAAATCTAATATGGTACATTTTCAAAGTGACTTTTACCTTTTATTCCCATTTATTACTGGCAGCTGCGCAGCCAAATTCACTTCAAAGATGTGCTCTTTCACCTGTGCTCCTAATCTGTAGTCAGAGATTTTGTTTGGCATGCAGACATTTCATTACACAACAGTGAAATATCAAATAGAGATCAAACGTTTACTAGAACACCCAGTAGAGAGGCGGATATGAAAGAGGAATTGGGGGAGCTCGCAAAGAAGGTATAGGAACAAGGGTGCTGTGCCTGGATCTCACTTGCACTCGCTTACCTTATATAGGGCACACATACACTTCTGTTGGAAATGAGATTGAACTCGTTTCCCCTCATGATTTTGACAGTTGTGGGTTCACCCTGTTTTCACAGTACTGTGGGGCTAGTGAAAGTCTTTACTACTACTTTTCTAGTTATCTTTTCTGGTCTTGAATAGTAACAGTGAAACTACTGAGACTCGTTATTTCACTCTGCTACTAATTAGGAAAGCGATAAGGTGCTGCAAGAAACAGTATTAGTTATTCAATAGGTGGCAGTCTTCACTTGGATTCGATACCAAGCCCATGGTCCCTCCAGGATGATGTTATGAACAAAAGTGTTTTTGCGTTACTGGATTTGCAGTGAGAGATGAAATAAAGACTAATCACTTGTCATAAAGGTCACAATCCTTTTCACAAGAGTAAGAGAATGTTGGTGCTCTAGCCAAGTTGTGTCTCATACCTGTTTTCTCACCTAATTCATTCAGCAAGTTTAATAATCTTGCCGGTGCTTTTATAATGCTTTTCACCCATAGATTGCACAGTATCACCACCATTTTACAGATGGGGAAACTGAGGCACAGATAGGGGAAGTGACTTGTGCAGTGTCACTCATCTGGCCACTGGCAGACTAGAACCCAGAGCTGGACTCGGCTCAGGCATTCTCCTGAGAGCTCAGGTCCTCTCCACACACTATACAACTCTGCTTTCCACTTTGTTAGATTTGCTACTCTTACTGTGTATGCTGAACAGCTGTTAAATTCTGCCCTGCATATGGCTGGCTTTCATTGATGAGTAAAGTGATCCCTTAGCATCCCTTAACTACTTCATGTAGCTGTTGTATTTTGAGGTTTAATATTTGTAAATTGCTTTGAAGATCTACTGATGGTCACTAGAAGTATAAAGTATTTTAAAAACAATTTAAATATTTAAACTCAACACTGTCTTTGCTATACAGTTTTTTTTTTTTACACAACATTGTGTCAATCAAACTAGTTTAAAGAGAGTTTCATTAGGTGTATCTTCTTATTCACCTAACATAGCATTGTGGACAAGCAAGTTTTCATTGCTGTATGTTCTGGTTTACAACAAAAAGGTGCAAGAACAATGCAGAATTAGACCTTTACTATATTAATGGTCTGTCACTCTCTTTCTCATTCCTGCTTTCTACCTCAGCCAAAAAGAATGTTAATTTAAAAAAAAAAATTGTACAGTTAAATCACCATTTTGTTGGGAATGTATAACACCAGACCTTTCATAAAAGCACTCCAAAATCATATTTGAATTTATATCATGTATTCATAGAAATAAGTGAGACACTGTCTCTTTTGATTCCCGTCTGCCCTGAGAAATCTTTTGACCACTGTGTTTCAACTGTGTTGCATGTGCTAAATTGAGGATATTCCTTCCCTGAACCCAAACCTCAATGATTTTCATTGAGTTGAATGAAAGCATGTTAGTAAGTGGGGAAAAAACGTTACCTCTCATGTTAACTGGTGTATCTCTGTATTAATCAAAACATCCAGAAATATAAACTTCAAAGCACAGCTTCATATTGGTGCAGATGTATTTGTCAAGCTGTTTAGAACAGCTCAGGAGTATAAGTGCCATCCTCAGGGCGGACTGTCAAGGAACAGGATGCAAAATCCAAACTGGTTGTAAGTTTTCTAATTAGATTTCACAGTGCTGTTTTTGTGTTTTTAAAAAGTACGGTATTCATATCTTGATAGTAGATTTGAAAAATGCCTCTCCCACCCCTCTTCTTTCAGCGGCACTCTCCTTTTCCCTGCTGACCCCACCCTGCCAGCTGGGCAGTGGGGCTGGCAAGCTTTTCCTTGCTGCTGCCCCCTGCCAGCTAGGCAGCGGCTGCGGCAAAAAAGGCGCTGGTACTCCGTACCCCTGCATACTGTCACAGAAACAGGCACTGAGATTTCAGCAAATACGTAACAATTATGAAGTCACAGAGTGCTCTAACAGCCTTAAGATGGAATCACAGACAGGCTCCTTTATCACTCTAGTCTATCTTGCCACCCAGGCAAGCCAGCTTTTTTATGGTCCCTCGCACCAAAATTCACAGCAGCTATTCCAGTCTCCAAGAACCAGTCGCTTATCTCAGACCAAAGACAATGCTTGTAGCTAATCCTATATTAATAAAAGATTTATTAACTAATAAAAAGTGAGTTATTTACAGGGTAAAGCAGGTAAATATACACACACAAATGAGAGAGTTTTTAGGTTCCAAAAGTTAAATAGTAGCTGCTATAGTGTGCAAGCTCTGTGTACTTTAGGGCTAAGCCAAGCAAAGCAACGTAGGGATCCTTGGCTTATGCTTAGAAATTTTGCCTGAGTTCCAAGCAGCATACTGAAAACAACCCTTCCTCCAGCATTCAAGCTGTGAAGGGACTAGGTTTTGCAAGTACCCTCTTCATCGGAGTGGGGGAAGTGATCAACAAATTCTTTTGTCCACTGATGTTCCAGAGCGCTTGTCGGCTGTCTGTAGGCCTGTTGTGGAGAAGAAGATGACACTTCTTGTGATCAGCTAGCATTTCACACTTGGTAATGCTTCTCAGATGATTGTTGGGATTTACAGAGTTATCAAACATTTTTGTATAGTTACCGACCAAGTACTTAAATGTTACCATATAATATGGGATGCAGATGTGTTAAGACTCATACATTCAGCGTCCTACAAGCATTTCATAAAATCCAAACACATTTTTATAAAGCTGTCTATTTTAACAATACCAACAAATGGGTGAGTCAGACTGGTATCCAATTGCGCATTTGTCAATATTCAGTAAGGTCATAGAATCACGGAATAATAGGGATGGAAGGGACCTCACGAGGTCATCTAGTCCAAACCCCTGCTAAAGAGCAGGACCACGCCCACTAAATCACCCCAGCCAGGGTTTTGTCTAACCGGGCCTTAAAAATCTCCAAAGATGGAGATTCTACCACCTCCCTAGGTAATCCATTTCAATGCTTCACCACCCTCCTCGTGAGAAAGTTTTTCCTAATATCCAACCTCGACCTCCCCAGCTGTAATTTGAAACCATTGCTCCTTGTTCTGTCCTCTGTTACCATCGAGAACAGCCTAGCTCCCTCCTCTTTGGAGCACTCCTTCAAGTAGTTGAAGGTTGCTATCAAATCTCCCCTCAGTCTTCTCTTCTGTAGACTAAATAAGCCTAGTTCCTTCAGTCTCTCCTCATAAGTCATGTGCCCCAGCCCCCTAATCATTTTTGTTGCCCTCCGTTGGACTCTTTCTAATTTGTCCACATCCTTTCTGTAGTGGGGAGCCCAAAACTGGACACAGTATTCCAGATGCGGCCTGACCAGAGGGGAATTATCACATCCCTCGATCTGCTGGCAATACTCCTACTGATGCAGCCTAATATGCCATTGGTCTTTTTGGCAACAAGAGCACACTGTTGGCTCATATTCATCTTCCCGTCCACCATAACCCCCAGGTCCTTTTCTACAGCGCTGCTACTTAGCCGATTGGTCCCCAGCCTGTAGCAGTGCATGGGATTTTTTCGTCCTAAGTGCAGGACTTTGTACTTGTCTTTGTTGAACCTCATGAGGTTTCTTTCGGCCCAGTGTTCCAATTTGTCCAAGTCTCCCTGGATCCTGTCCCTGCCCTCCAGAGTATCTACTATTCCCCCCAGCTTAGTATCATCCGTGAACTTACTAAGCACGCAGTCTATTCCATCATCAAGATCATTAATGAAGATGTTGAACAGGACCGGCCCCTGGGGCACTCCACTTGTTACCGGTTGCCAACTAGACATCGAGCCATTGATTCCTACCCACTGAGCCCGTTGATCTAGCCAGTTTTCGATCCACCTTACGGTCCACTCGCTCAACCCATACTTCCTTGTTGACGAGAATGCTGTGGGAAACCATACCAAAAGCCTTGTTAAAGTCGAGGTATACTACGTCAACGGCTCTTCCCGCATCCACAAATCCATCTCATCATAGAAAGAAGATCATCCACAAGTCATCTCATCATAGAAGGAAATCAGGTTGGTCAGGCACGATTTGCCCTTGGTGAATCCATGTTGACTGCTCCTGATCACTCTATTTTCCTTCAAGTGTTTCAGGATGGATTCTTTGAGGACCTGCTCCATGATTTTCCCAGGGATTGAGGTGAGGCTGACTGGTCTGTAGTTCCCCGGATCCTCCTTTTCCCCTTTCTTGAAGATAGGTACTATATTTGCCTTTTTCCAATCCTCCGGGACCTGCCCCGTTCGCCACGAGGTCTCAAAGATAATGGCCAGCGGCTCTGCAATCACTTCCCCCAACTCCCTCAGCACCCTCAGATGCAGTTCATCTGGCCCCATGGACTTGTGCACATCCAATTTCTTTAAGTAGTCCCTAACCTGACTTTCCATCACTGAGCGCTGCTCTTCTCTCCATTCCGCGTTACCCCGTGTAGTAGCCTGGGAGCTGGCCTTCCCTGTGAAGACTGAAGTAAAAAAAGCATTGAGTACTTCAGCCTTTCCCACATCATCCACCACGAGGGTGCCTGCCCCATTCAGTAAGGGACCTACACCACCCCTGATCCTTTTCTTGTTGCTAACATACTTATAGAACCCCTTTCTGTTATCCTTCACATCTCTTGCCAGCTGCAACTCCAATTGTCCTTTGACCTATCTGATTTTATCCCTGCAGTCCCGAGCAATATCTTTATACGCCTTCCTTGTCATCTGTCCAAGCTTCCACTTCTTGTAAGCTTCCCTTTTATGTTTCAGCTCCCCGCAGAGTTCCCTGCTAAGCCACGCTGGTCGCCATCCACATTTGCTGTTCTTTCTGCACATCGGAATGTTATCTTCCTGTGCGTTTAACAGGGTTTTTTTAAAATACAGCCAGCTGTCTTGGACACCTTTCCCCTTCAGATCAGCCTCCCATGGGACCCTGCCCATCAGCTCCCTAAGGGAGCCAAAATCTGCTTTTCTGAAGTCCAGGGTGTGTGTTCTGCTTCTTTCCTTCCTTCCATTGATCAGGATCCTGAACTCTACCATCTCATGGTCGCTGCTGCCCAGGTTGCCATTTACTTCTACTTCCCCGATCAATTCTTCTCTGTTTGTGAGCAATACATCTAGAGGTGCAAGGCCCCTAGTTGGTTCCTCCAGCATTTGTACTAGGAAGTTGTCTTCAATATTCTCCAAAAACTTCCTGGATTGCCTGGGGGTCTTGGCATGAGCTGGCACATATTCAGCCAGCATCACTTCATGCAGACTGTTATTCTCAAGGGGTGACCATCTTCTATACCATGCTAGACATTCTTTTCTGTTATTTGTTTATAGAGGTAGTCTAAACAGCATGGGTGATTGAATTAAAATTTGCCCAGGCTGAACTTGTAGACAAGTTCTTGAATCCGCAGCCACAGACATGTTTCTGAATAGCAGATGCTTTAAATTATGAGTAAGACTTTTTACATTTTGGCTCTTTTCCCCTTGATGTGAAAATGTTTTCATGTATGAGTACCTCCCATCATTTGGTCAGACTGTCAAGGTGTTGTGAATCTTTCCTCCCTCGTCCCCCATTGTTGGTACACACGACCTTCTACTTTTCTCAAACATCACCAAAGCAATGTTGCTGAGGTGTTAACCTACTTTTGATTGCATTTATTTTTCATTGCCCTACATAAGTACCTACAATGTCAATGACTGTTGTAGCCCAGGATGCCCCTTCAGGCAGCAAAACATAGTTCAATGTTCTTTGAATGGAAGATAAATTCTACTAGAATTGGTCCCTGTAGTGTCAGTCTGGAGTAAAATCCTTGTGTAGACCCATTTTCTGAAAAATTAAGAGCCATTACGAGTAAAGATTCTCCACCTAGGGGAGGAAAACAATACAACTAAGTAACATCCAATTCTGTACACTCTATTATCTGTAGGAAGGGCTACAACTGATTTTGGTAGTTCTTGTGGCTTAGGGCTTGTCGATATTGAAAACTTACATTGGCATAGCTATGTCTCTTGGGTACAAAAGATCCACACTTCTGAGAGTTGTACTTGATTCCCAGTGAAGTTATGTGAGGTCGAGAAGGAGGTGGAATTAACTACAGCAATGGCAGACTCTCTGCTGTCTGCACTGAAGTGCTAAAATGTTGCAGCTGTGCTGCTGTAGAGTTTGAAGTGTAGTCCAACTCTAAGGGTGTGGATTTTTCACACCTGCAAGAGATGTAGTTATGATGATGTAAGTTTTTAGTGTGAACCAGCCGTGCTTTTCTGTTGATCAGTAATGAAACTATGCCTGAAGTTAATTAAAAGCCAGGCAAATTAGTTGTCGCATACTGGCTTCGGTACCTCAATATATGCATAGATTTGGATTAATTTAGATCTGATCTAACCCTAAAATTCAAGCTGACCTAGCTATGTCACTCAGGGCTGTAGTTAGCTGATCTGAGCCCTGGAGTAGACACTGCTAGAGTGTTGGATGAATTCTTCTGTTAACTTAAATATTGCTTCTCAGAGGGTGGATTAACCACTGTAATGGAAAAACCCCTTCAGTGTAGTAGCATCCATATGTAGACAAACCTTTAGGCTCCTGTTATACTGAGCATACCTGTCTGGGTATCTCTACACTAGAAATGCTATAATGATTTGCTGTTACAGCCTGAGCTGACCCTATGTCATACACTCTCCTGCATTTAATTTCCTCCCATTCTGTAACTTTCCCATCTTCAAAGCATCTGACGAAGTGGGATTTTCTCCCACGAAAGCTCATGCGATAAATAAATCTGTTAGTCTTTAAAAGTGCCACAGGACTCTGTTGTCCTTGTATGTGACAGCAACTCATCAGAAGAGGGTGAGTAGTTGTGAAGAATTTCTTAAACGTGGTCTGAAAACCAACACTTTAAGACCTCAGTTTGGCAAACATTTATATGCACACTTAATGCTGGTGAGTAATTTCACTGAGTTCAGTAGGGCTAGTCTGTAAAGTTAAATGGACCTGAATGTGTTTTGTTTGTAGGAGTAAGGGCCTAAGACTTCAAAGTATTGTTACAGGTGTATCTTTAACCAAGGCTTTAAAATTTACTTGATACCTGCCAGCCGTGGTGAAAAATGTTTGCTCTGCTACACTTTCATAGCCACACTCCCTGCAGTTTATAAAGGAATAAAACTGTTGTGTTCATTTTATACTGCAGTTAATTGTAACCTGTTGTTGTTATCTGGCCAGCATGGTGTCAGCTTCTGTGACTCTTCCCAGTTATGTTTGAATTTAAACCCACTAACCATTTGGAGTGTAGATAAGCCCTTTTAGTGTTTGATTTATTTGTATGAAACCAGACATGGACAAATGCAGGAGAATCGTGGGAGAGCATCCAAGCAAAGCCTAGTGGTAGGATACTTGGCAAAAATAGTGTTATAATGGTTAGAAAGGAGAAAAGGAAAAAGATAACCAAGCAAAGCAGAGACTTACTTGTACCAGCCAGGATGCAAAAGAGGGGAAATTATTTCAAAGAAGCAGGACAGAAAACCAGAGAAAACTGCTCCGCTCCCACAAGAGTTTCTGCAGATTGTGGAGCTGTTTATAGGTTTAAAATGGAATCAATTTTATGTACGTTTTTAAGGTCTGATCCCTTACCAGATGAGGATCAAATTCCAAAGATGCTTTGCTGTTACATCATATATTTAATTTTTCCTGCTCTCATGTGCTATTTTAGGGATTTGCACTGCAGCCCATCAGCATAGTATCTGAGTGCTACATTACCCATGTGATATGTTTACATCACCTGCTTTTCTTCTGAGCATGTACCTTCACTTTCATGCCAATAGACACATGTACATTGGGTGGCCAGATTTTGGAGCCCTGGCTCAGTAATATGTTTCTATAACCTACATTCCAATGTTCTGATTCTTTTCAGCCCAGAGGTTGAAAGGGGAAAGAATTCTCAGTGTCAGCTGCACAATAGTAGTTTGTTCTTACAGGACAAACAGACCAACACTGAACTAATCACACCTGTGCATTAGACATTAATGGCTGCCTGGATTTTCACACCCCCACAGTTGCCTGAAAGACAAAAGTGAAGCATTAAATAAAGTGAGTCATTTCAGGGACCAAAGTCAGGGGCCTTACATCACACCACAAACATACATTTTGTTTTATTCTGCATAGGGAAACTGAAAAGTATTTTCTTTGAAATTCCTTAGCACTTTACAAACTTCCATATGCAAGCCCGTTAGTCCTCTGCCAGTGGTGGAATATCATTCGGTATGAGCTAACAGAAGGCCAAAAGCATTTACATTACAGTCCAGAAACTAAGAACTTCCTAATATCACATGTAATAGAGCTTTTTATAATTCTTAAACATTGTAATAGCCTAAATGACAGCTGAGATCCAGTGTAGTAACTGAATGCAGGGTATAAACAATGAATGCTCTTACTTGCCATTTTTGACCAAGGTGCACTGGGAGGAAGAAAGGTAAAAAGCTCAACTAAGAGTTCAAAAATTTTAAGATGTGTTCCTTTCTCTTCCTAGTTTACAGGGGAAGTCTATGCAATGTAAAAATCAGACTTTCTATTTAAAATAGTTTTAAGGTTTCACGTTTCCACAGTCTAGTTCCAAAATGTTGGCACATGAAGGCTTGGCAGTTCTTGTGTTTACAATTCATTTGACCTAATGTGCTATTAAAAGGCTGATTTTTATCATGTTTTTCTTATTAATGAATATGGTACAGTATGTTGCTATATAATGCATTTTGTTAGGAAATTATTCACTGGTGTAGAAAGACTTAGTTCTGGAGTGACTCTAATCTAGAGACAGAGCCAGGCTTTGGATTTATAAGGGGTTTTGCAAGTCACAGAGGTGAAAGCCTATAAAAGAGCTCTGTTGGGCCATGATCCTGCAAATATTTATGCACCTGGTTAACCTGACACATAGTGAGTAGTTTCATTGGCCTCAGTGGAACTACTCACAGCATGTAAAGTTAAGCATGTGTTTGTCTTTACAGGATTGAGGTCTAAATCAGTAGCACCCACACTGCATGTGGTACGAATAGAGAAGGAATTGATGGGCTGCCTGTAGGGGCATGAAGAAGAATTTTATATTTGCAACAAAAATAACCATTTGACAACGTTTTTCTGTTGATCGTTTTTTCCCTTTTCATTGGATTTATTCTTATTTAAAACAGAACAAATTTAATTCAAAGGCTTGGAATGGGGCAGAAGAGAAGTAAAATGTCACATTTTGGATGATATGGTAAATTGGAACCCATCCTTCTGTTACGTTTAATTGAAGCATGGTAGCAATGTTGCAACTGTAATGTAGCACTCAGGAACATTAGCCAATATTTGCAGTGGCTGAACCAGGAAAAGCTGATGTAGACATGTCATGTTTTGAAACTACATTTCTAAAGCCCCCTATTCACCCTCCAGTTAGTTTCAGAAAGTAAAATTGTTTATTTGATATGCTTTTATAGTTAGTAAGGCTGTTAATAAGGCAGATTATAGTATTAGTTTAAGATTTTAAAATGAATTTTAACCAAAAAAGATAATGCAGTCATATATATTAACGTGTCAATATTTGTGTTCTTAAAGAAACATGCAGTGTAAACAAAAATAGCTCTATACTAGTCACCTCTGTGTGTTACATACTGGTGCTTATTCACAGTCCTAACATCATGAACAGGGCTTCTAGTTTTATCTTTAACTCGATGAATTTGTGAATAAATGCTTTCAGGTAAAAACTGAAGTTATCTCTTTGTAAATTTCCAGGCAGCTCTCTGCTTTTGCCCCCTTCCCTGTTCATCAGTTTTCACTCTTCCTCATCAATTTTACTGTGTGAGTATCAGCAGTGAATAGAAATAAATAGAAAAAAAGCCCCTACCTTGTTCTTTTCAACTCAGTACATTTGCTGTGAACCATCCTCCTTTCTCCTCCCCCCCCCAAAGAAAATAATCTTAAACTTAAATATTCCATTAAATTGAAAAAGACACAAAGTGTGGGAATCTAGAAAGTAAAAACGCTTCAAATATTGGCTTCATTAGTGTTTGTTATTAACCATACTCGGCTCTGTGCAGAGCTAAGACTACGGTTACACTCTGGTTTACCGTGGTGCAGCTATGCCACTGTAATGCTGCCAGCGCAGATGCGTTGAGCCGTAGGGAGCGCTCTCAATTACTCCAGCTCCCATGAGCGGCGATAGCTGTGTTGGTGGGAAAAGCTCTTTGACCGATACAGCATTACCCACACCGGTGCGTAGGTTGGTGCAACGTACATTGCTCAGGAAGTGGCTTATTCACACTTCTGAGCCTCATAACATATCAACGTAAGCTGCACTGTGTACACAGCTGTTGTAGAGAAGAGCCCTTAAGCAGACTAGAGCCTAGCTCCTCCCTCCAAACCCCATTCAAAAGACCCACCTCCTAGGAAAATAGACTAACTAGCAGTGTGACGTCCAGGTGGCAGTTCACAGAATGTGTTAGGCCAAGGCCAGGGGGCTGATGAGAGTCTTTAGAACTGAGCAATTCCACAGAGAAACCCTGCCACTGCCTTCTTCCTGTTTCAACAAGGGGGCTGTAATCTTGAGCAGTGAACACCTCTATCAATCTCAGTTTCAGGGTTCTGGGGTTTATAAGAAGAAAGAGGGGGACTCAAGATTCAAACCCTTTAGGAACTGCATTGTCAACACACTCACCATCTTAACTTTCACCTAAAATGCAATAGTGAGCGGTGTGAAACATCATCAGTGAACGGGCAGTTCCATTTTATACTGATTGTGATATCTGAATGGTCTTAAAGTTTAGGCCCATGTGGAATACACCATAGTAATCTTACCACAAGGGGAGAAAGTTGAGGAAAGGTCTGAACCAAAAGAAATGGTTGCAAACTGTTTTGCTTGGTTTAGGGAAGGATTGCATTAGTCTAAGTTGGGGTGTTTTTCTCTTTGGTACAAGAATTAACTAAGCACAATATACAGTGATGATCAAGCAAGTAGCAAGCTGAGTCCTTCATCTCAGCCTGCTTTGATACCATTTCATACATAGTTTTAAATCACTGACACCATCCCACCAATCACAACTCACAGACCACTGTAAAATAAGGATCATTTTTACTTGTTTTTAGGGCCATCATATGACGATTAGAAAAGCAATGTCAGGAAGACTGAATGGACGCACCCAGAGAAATAGACCTGCAGTTGGGATCTTGCACCACTGTGGTTGGGGTAGTGGGAACTAAAGGCATTCTTTAATTCTATTTGTCCACAAGTTGTTATGTTTGTTATCAATAAAAATTTTATGAAGGTGCTCCTTTTTTAACCTTTTTCTGGAACGAATAACTGTTGCAGCAAGCTATTTGACTCGGTAGGTTGATTTAAATCAAAGCAATTTAAATATGCATTTAAATAATTATTTAAACAATCGATCTTTAATCATGTTTTATAATGATCCTTTTTGTTATTTTCCTAAAAAAGTTTTTTCTTATTGGTTATTAACCATTAAAATGTGGAGTTGCAACTAAAAATAGCCTTTATGCTAAATTTGGTGCTTCCTTTTGCTAACCAGAAGGATACACAATATCCATATACATTTATTTAAGCAATTCTGTAATTTTTTTTAACTTGTGTCTTGCATCAAGCTGTATTGGTTGGAAATTCAGATTCTATTAAAATGCTTTGTTTGTGCATTTTAATTTATTAAATGAAACTACATTTAAAATAAGTTTAGAACTGATTTATTAAACAAAGCAAGTAATTGTTTCTGGTTACTCGGTGCTTCGATATTTTACAACTTGAAGATATCATCCTCTTGCACCTAGTTTTTGTTTACAGATTGGAAGAGGAAAACAAGTTTCCTGCATTTAAAACTCCCAATTAGCTTCTTAACTTTGAAGGCAATGTCACTGAACTGAACTTGTCTCAGCAGGCTGTTATCTAAAAGCTCAATGTGGCAGAAGAATAGGAACCATGGTGGGGAGCAGAGATATGATGGTGGGAATGGAGGAAGAAAGGGGTTGTGAGTGGGGGGAATGGAGAATGAATGCGAGTGTTGAGGGAAGGCATAGAGGAAACTGAGGCTGTGTGGGATTGTGATAAGAGGCATAGGCAAATTAGGGATGTCTTATAAGTTATTTCTCACCCGCTGGTTCTTGCAGCACTTGTCCAGAGAGCCATTGTCTGTTGTTCATGAGACTACTCCCCTTGGCAGAGTTATTCCTCTGTAATGGATGATCATTTGGGTCATTTCTTATACAGTAACAAGCTATTGCTGCTTAGCCAAAGAGGCTTCCCTCTTCCCAGAACTCTCTGGGGCTTGTTTGTCTTTGTAAACTTCCAGCCTGTATCTAGTCCAATTAGTAAACAAAGGCTCTTTCCATCGATGTTCATTGTTCTTGTGTTGATTGGGTTAGCCCTTAGTCTTCCCCTTCTTAGGTGATTAGGTTTCACTCCCAATAGATTTGGGACATAATTTTCTGCATGTGACATAGCTCAAAAGTTGTTTCCTGTACAAACATTTCTCATTAGCCATAATAATCAGCTGGGATCTGTCTTGTGTTATGCTGTTCCCTACAGCCATTTTGGCCCCTTGTTACCCCAATGCCCCCACTGTATGGTTGCTTCCTTCCTTCCCACTTCCCCACAGCTGCTGGCGAAAAGAGGGGGGGTGGGTGGGTACATGGCAGGAGGAGAAAGGGATGAGTGAGCAAGCATTAATGTGGAGGAAAGTCAAGGGGATTAGAGAGGGCAGAGAATTTGGATGGAAGCAACGAGCTCTGTGGATGTCCTGGCATATAGGGGCTTCTCTACACTATGACTTATTTTGACATAATTTATGTCGCTTGGGGGCGGTGAATAAACTACCCCCCTGAGTGACATAAGTTAGATCAACCTAGGTGCCGGAGGGACAGTGCTATGTCCGGGGAGAGTGTCTCCTGCTAGAACAGCTACTACCAATTGCGGAGATTATTTTATTATGCTGACAGAAGAGCTCTCTCCATGGGGCAGAGCTACTAGATTTAATACCACCCCACTGCTCCCCCGCTCCAGGCCCGTGCACAGCCACCAAACCCCAACCACTTGCACATTTCTGCTAAACCCACTTGTCTCTCCTAAGTCTCACTTATCTCTTGCAGACCTCTTTCTCCACACTCTTATAGCGCTTTATTCTCTGTTGCCCAGCCTGTCTCCTTGGTTCACCAGATGTATATTTGGAGGACAGCTGGTGATGGGAAATAGATAGCTGATGCATCTGAGTAGTTCATAGATTTTAAGGCCAGAAAGGACTTATTAAGCATCACCTAGTCTGACCTTGACCTTCTGTCCGCTATTCTTTGTGTAGCGTAAAACTTATTCTGAATAAGAGGAATAACATCTCTTTTTATGTATTTAATTCTTAACATTTCAAAAATGACCTCGGATTGAGATACTGAAGGAAATGTGTATGGCATCTGGAGTTTGTGAGGACTGATTTTTCAGTTAGAGGACTCCAAAGAATTGTTGGGAAAACCGCAATATTTAAAAATGGGAGGATTTTAAAACGTTTCCTCTGGAAAAATGAGTAAATACTTTACTAAGAAAATAGTGCAAAAAAGAGTGCTGTCCACTTAAGACTTATTAGGCAAAATTTGTAGACTAGAGGTGGGATTTCCAAAACCGCTTAGTGTTGGTCTGACTCTTCTGTTGAATTCCAAAGGGGTAGCCGTGTTAGTCTATTGTAGAAAGACAACAGAGTCTTGTGGCACTTTTAAAGACTAACAGATTTATTAATCGCATGAGCTTTCGTGGGAGAAAATCCCACTTCGTCAGACGCTTTGAAGATAGGAAAGTTACAGAGTGGGAGGAAATTAAATGCAGGGGAGTGTATGACATAGCATCAGGTCAGGCTGTAACAGCAAATCAAAGTAGGTGTTAGGATTCAAAACACTGGGGAACAGCACATAGAGGAGGGGGGGAGGTCAATTCACTTGATGTAATGCGAGAAAAATCCATAGTCCCTGTTCAACCCCAAGGCAACTGAGTCAAATTTGCATATAAGTTCGAGCTCTGCAGACTCTCTCTGAAGCTGTGATTTGTTATTCATCTGTGTCAACACAGCTATTAACAAGTCGTTAAGGGAGTGAGCAGGGAGGTTGAAGTGTTCCCCTACAGGTTTTGCAGTATTGCAGTTTCTGATGTCAGATTTGTGTCCATTGATTCTTTGGCGCAGAGACTGTCCTGTCTG
>ML685783.1:27087230-27174199 GCA_007922175.1 Pelusios castaneus
GGGGGGGCGGTGGTGAGCCACGGGCCCTGGCAGGGAGATTGAGGGGTGGTGGAGAGCTGCGGGCCCTCACGGGGAGGTTGGGGGCAGTGGAGGGCAGTGGTGTGGGCCGCGAGCCCTGGCAGGGGTTTGGGGGGCAGCGGGGAGTGCGTGCCCTGGTGGAAGGAATGGAGGGCGACACGGGGGGCTGTAGCAAAGGGCCATGGGCCTTGGCTGGAAGGGAGGAGGGCAGGAGGCAAAAGTCAAGGATGGGGCCCCCTCATGTGGCGTAGGGGCCTCATCCTTGACTTTTGCCCAGGGCCCTGGAAACCCTAAGACAGCCCCTGTGTAGAGGGAGAACCAGGAACGGACAGTCACAGAAGCCAAGTGAGGACAAGATTTCAAGGAGATGTGCATGGTTGATGGTGTTAGAAGTAACTGGGATAGGTCAAAGAGATGAGGATGGAATACTGGTTTTGAGCTTTGACTAGGAAGATGTCATTAGGGATTTTGGCAACAGCAGTTTCAGTGTCATAGAGGGAGTGGAAGCCTGATTGGAGAGGCTCTAGGATGGAGCTGGAGAGGACCATCCGACAGCATTTGTAAACAGCACGTTCAGTGAACTTAAGATATTAAAGGTAGAAGAGAGGTTGGGGTTTAGCTGGGAAGGAAAACTCAGTCAAGGGTTGGAGTTTTTAAGATGGGAGAGACTGAATAATGCTTGTTTGCATGGGAAAAGAGCCAGAGGGAGAGTGAGAGGTGAACAAGAGTAGCAGAGGCGATGAGAATAGGAATGAAGAAGATCAGGAGATGGGATGAGATCACTGAGGCTAGAGGAGGAGAGCACATGAGAACATTCTGCCTCTGGGAAAGGGAAAAAAGAAGTGAGAATTATTGGAGGGGAGGGAAAGGGAAGCTATGGGGAGGGGAAAAATCTCATTAGATTGTCTAAATTTTCTCTTGGAAGAAATTGGCAAGATGCTGTGTATTTTATTGGTGGTTAGCACAAACACCATACAGCTTAAATCCTGCAGGATTGCTAGGTACTCATCATCTTCCAGAGCCTAATCAGTTGGGTTACTTTTTAACAATTCTTTTAAAATGATAGTTTTCTCTGAACCAGTCCAGTCACATTTTACTTGATTTCGCTGTGCTGACAGACCTTTGTCACCTTCCCTATATGTGTTTCTTATTGGTCATGTTTCCGTCTTGAGCACCAACCTGTAGATAATATTCTGCCACTACACAGATTGAGGTATATAGTCTTACATCCTTAAGATTGGCCTAGAAACTGTGAAGACAGACAAGCCTTCCCAGATTAACGATGCAGGCTGGCAGCAGCATTATCAAACAGTCCTATGCTGCTCATTTCATACAATGTATTATTTTCTGTGAGCTTGGTTAGCTGTGTAAATGAAATTTTAGATGGCGGCCACTAGGTGGCATGCTGACTGTTTCTTAAAATCAATTTAAGGCATGTATATTATCACCATTTAATTGCATAATTTCCTTCAGAAAAATCTTGCAGAATATGACTTTAAAATATAGATATATTTGCTCCAGAAAACAGATCTTGGTGTTTGTCCTTTGCGTATGTCCAAGTTAGCTATTTGATTAAAAATGAAAGTTAGTTGCACTTGAGTCTGAGGTTCTTTCTTTTAATGTATGGATATGATCATTCTGCACATTTGTAAGCAGCGGACTTCATCTTTTTGGGGAGATCTTATCAAAGGTATCCATTAGTGTATTGATGCATGTTTATAATCTTTTTTTTATGCATGAGAGAGCGAGATATTTTGGCCTGTCATCTTAAACTTTG
This sequence comes from Pelusios castaneus, assembly GCA_007922175.1. Taxonomy (NCBI): domain Eukaryota; kingdom Metazoa; phylum Chordata; order Testudines; family Pelomedusidae; genus Pelusios; species Pelusios castaneus. Next base: position 27,089,026 of record ML685783.1, read on the forward strand.
TTGTGGCAGGTGAGGTCACATTAATAGGATGATTACATTAAAAATGTTTGGTTTGGATGCTGTTGGCTTCTGAATGAAGAATTAAAGGAAGTCTGTGAATGGTAATAATGCTGCTGGATTTTGCCAATTTTATGGATGATCAAATTTTGTAACTAGAAAGGTTGATAGTGTCCCTTGAAATGTTTGCTAATCATATTTAGGTGGCTCTTGCTATATGTATGTTCCTGAAGATAAATTTGTATGTTTCTGAAAATGGCTTTTTTTTTTACCTTCTCTCCTTGTTAGTCGTTCCTGTATTCCATTAACCAGACAATATGTCTACGACTGGATAGCATTGAGGCAAAGCTGCTGGCGCTAGAGGCCACCTGCAAATCACTGGAAGAGAAATTGGATCTCGTCATGAACAAACAGCATAGCCCTATCCAAGTCCCCATGGTGGCAGGTTCTCCTCTTGGTGCTACACAGACATGCAATAAAGTGCGATGGTAAGAACAGATCAGTCAGCAATATAGCGACGTACTTTTTTAATTCTGTCCCAAATCCATCTCCCTGGCACTATCAAGCGCTGCAGCTTTATGTGTACCTTTCAGGAGCTTGGTGTGTTGGTTAGAATGTAGAATTAATTCATCCTGAAGGCAATTGCTGTGCCAGTTTGATGGCATTACTTGAAGTTAGACTGAGACTAAACATATCACATTGGTCCATGGATGGCTTGAAACGATTTCCACATTTCCTTTTGATTTAAAGCAAACTGTTTCCTTTGGAGAAGTCACATCAAATGTTAGATATGTTTTTTAAACTTTGCTTTTCTTTATTTTATATTGACATTTCCAGTTAATGTGTTTATTGATTGTTTAGGTCATATCATTCTACTCACTTTTTCTTTTAACTACTACAGAGTCATTTAATAATATGTGCCTATTCCCTAACAATTTCAATAGAATAATATCTACTGTTTTTTTGTCAGATAGAATTGTAGAGGTCAGAGATGGAAAATATCTTTAAATGATCTGATCCCTTTCCCTGCAAGTGCAGACTTGACCTATAGTACATTTACTTGAGCATTATCCAGTATGGGTTTTAAATACCTGAAGAATTGATAGTTCATCTCTTCACTTTGAGAATTAGTCCTTTTTAATAGATTTGGCTGTCAAAAGATTTTGTGTAAGAATGAGCCTAATTTTTCCCCATTCTAATTTCATCCAGTCTTTCTTAGATATGCCCCTGTAAATAATTTGCCCTAAATAATTTCTCTCTCTCTCCTTGTTTACCTTTTTGTATTATTTATGGGTGTTTTCATAGTGCACATTATCCTCAATTAATTTGTAGCCAAGATGCACATGTTTAACCTTGTTTACCAGTAATCTTTTTCATTACTCTTCTATGAACCCTGACTAGTTTCGGAATATTTTTCTGACCTGTCATGCTCTGAAATAAATATGATGTTCCAAGTGCACGAGAGACTTGTGTAAAAAAGCTGTTATCTCCTTGCTTCATAACCGTGAGGCCCATTTATGTGCAGGTAAAAAAAGGAAACTTTGGACTTCTTTTTCTGCCATATTGAATTGCACATACCTGTCTAATTTGCTGGCAACTGTCATGTCTAGTTCCTCTTCAACATCACTACTTTATAAGTAAATGTATGTTCAGATTTTCCCCAAGGCACATGCTTACATTTTTGCATCTCTGTTCTGAGGGTGTTTGCAGCTAGCCTCAATTTAATAATGGCATTTCATTAATGAATTGTTTTTCTTCCTCTTTCAGTTCATCAATAATGTTGCCATACCAGAATGGATCTAACTCTGATAGCTTAAAAAACCCCCTCCAGTGTCACATACTTTACAATCAGAAAGAACCATTATGATCATGTGATCATTTTTACTTATTGCATAATACAAGCTGTAGAATTTTGCTCAGTAATTCCCACACTGAATCCAAGAACTTATGGTTGAAGTATGGTGTATATATTAGAAAGACATCCAGTCTTGATGTAGAGACTTCAGATGGTGGATGTCCCTTGATAAACAGTTTCAGTGGTTCAGAATGCACCTTTATTTCTAGTTTGAATTTGTCTAGCTTCAACTTCAACTTTAATCTACTACTAGATGTTCCTTTTGATGTGCTGGTCACCCACAACTCTAATTGACTTCTTTGGGAGCAGTTGAGTGCCCAGTACATTTGAAAACAGACTGCTTATTTAGGTTCTTAAATATGAAGTTTGGGTTCTAACTTTAGGTACTCCTTTTTTTAATATTGGCCTCCTGCTGTTTTACTGGTGATTGAAGTTAGACGTGGGGGATCCATAATTGTCAGGATTACTCTTTCTTTGAACCAGGTATTTTCATAATTGTCAGCAATTGCTAATTCCCTTAGTAATGTAGGGTGCATATAATGAATCTGTTGACTTGTATGGCAAGTGCGGAAACGTTGTGTGGTAAAACAGTCCAAGTGTCCCTTTATGTACTCTTTATCACTATCTATTGTTCCAGGGACTTCCTTTCTTATTATTCATACCACACAAACACACATTTTTGATAAATACAGATTTTTAGAAAGGAATTCAGGGTCCTGTATATAATCTAAAACTTTACCCTTATAACAGGCTTCATGCACAAAACCTACATTAAAAGGATTTATTCACAAGTATGTGACCTGGTCAGGATGGATGTCTAGTGAGCATTACCCTTCATAAGTAGGTTTTACTAATTATGCTATTTTTAATTCTCTGATGGATTTACTATTCAACCTGAGGCTGTGTTCTCTCTGTTAGGCCGTGCCTGTCTGTTGTAGGCATTTCTATGGAGCTCCACAGTTAATCTCTCACTTTAGGATTGCAGGTTTTTACTGCTGTTTTTCAGGTAGTCTGAAGACATTTTTGACACAGGACTTTAGAAGATGAGGCCCCGCCATCCTGCTTCACATATACTTTTCAGAATTATAATTGTGAACAAAAGGATCTTAAATCCTTTGTGCATTTGATACTAAATATCCCGTCCAATTATTTTTAACTAGTGTGTGCCTAACTAAAAGCTACTAGTTTCTACACTGCTCAGGGGAGCAGGTAGGGGGAAGTGATACTCGGTATAGTTATGTTTGTGTGTGTTTAAAGCATTGTTTGGTTTCTTTATTTTGCAGAATTACTTTTGTCCTTTGATTTTAATCAATGCTATTTAGCATGCGAGCCCAAAAATGCAGCATTCCCTTTGTTAATTATTTTAATGACATATGAGTGACAGATATAGTATATTAACTGAAAAAAGTTTAACATTTTTGACAGCAAGTAATAAATTATTAGAAATATCTTCAGCTTTGTTGTCAAGAGAACATTGACTTTGCCTGAAGTTCGGTTCAGTTTCTAGTCTACATAACCTGAAAAGAAAAATAGGAGTGTATTCTCAAAGGACACATGTATTTAACTTAAGGATTATTTCTGCCTTGACAAAGCTTCTGGAGAGGTGAAGAGCTGTCAGCTAAATACCAAAGACTCATTCACTTGGAAAGGATCCAGATCTGGTTCTGAGCCAGCACAGCTTCATAAATGGCTGGCTCAGTTTCACTGTGATAGGATGTATCACTAAATTCCCCATCTCTCATCTCATAGAAACTCGTTCCACTTGTTGATTATTTCTAATTAAAAACCCGCATTGACCGTTCTGTTGGATGGCTTTCTACGCTCTCCCCTCTTCCTCAAAACACAGATGGCAGCAGAGAAATGCCAATTTCAGTTGGTATTTCAGACACAGCTTTTCAGATTCTCCACCTGAACGAGATCCTTCAGCCCCTTTTTCCTCCTCCCACCGTTATAATAATACCAGTTTTACCACTGTAACAAAAATATCGTGTGCAGTTAGCAAAGGCGTGTCAACCAGATGGTGTTACACTTCATAACAGTATCTTAGTTGTGTGCCAGCAAGGCAAACTGTCAGTTTTTTTCAATAAATTATTTCAGATTGTGATATCCCCCTCTCCTCCTCCTCAAGCAACTTTGTATTTTATTAGGCGATTAGCTGTTTGTATTGATGTCATACGGATTTGCCACTGTTGAGGCTCAGTTGTTACAATATTGTACATAGTAGAGTGTATAAATTATAAATTCACACATCACTTTTATTGCTCTTTCATGTTTTTCTGCTTTTTAATACTTATTATCTGTACTTGTTCCCTAAGGTATGTCAGTTTCAAGTATGTCAGTTTCAAGTGTGTCTAGCCATCCTGTAATGAGAACAAGGCTGACTTGGACACATGAACTATTTTCTTTTTCCCTGAGTCACCTTGTGGACGAGTGTGACAATGGTAGTTGAAGCAACAGAGATCATAGCTAAGCATTCAGCCCATCCTGGATTATGGTTCAGAATGTCATACCACCTGATGCTGCTGTAGAGGCCAGAATCAAATTACACAAGACATTGTTTATAAGATTTAGTAATATAGTATAATCTGGCTATGCAACGGATGTTTTATAGAGCCAGGAGTCTCACTTATGTAAAAATTGGCAGCTTGGAGCTCAACTTTCTATTGTTTTCTCTAATAAACTTAACATGTTGATTTATTGGGATAACTCAGGCTTTCTCCCCCCTCCCCCCTCTTTTTTTTTTTAATGCCAATGTGTCGTTTCCAAGTTTTTAAAACTCTCATTAGGGAAATGAAGTTGAAGTTTCAAGGAGATTTGCAATAAATCATGGACCTCCGTACATTATTAGCTTCCAGAGCAGAAATTTGTTGCATTCAGAATCTGATATCCATCTTTATTAAACATAGGAGAATTGATATATCAGGGTAGAAACCCTCCAACATTCTTTCTTGGTTTTATTTTCTTTTTCTGTTTTGTTTTTCTTGAAGACCTGCTGATGCTTCTTGGGAAAATGACAAAATGCTGAAAAATGACTGTTTCACGTGCTTTTGGTCTGTTCATTAAATACATTGCATACAAGCTGCAGTCTTGTTTTTAGAGTTGCTTTCATCCTCCTGTTAACTCCCACCTGAAGTCCTGATACTGTGTGGCAAACCAACTGATTGCACTGGAGATGAATTTTGTGTTACCCTAAAAGATTATAAACTTGGCTAGCAAACAAGCTGCATAAGCAGGTGGAGTCTTGAGAAACAAAAAAGATCAATTTTCAGAGCTCTTAGTAGGAAGGAGCAGATAAAGGAGAAGTCGCAGAAAATGTGACATGAGAAATTCTTTCAAAGCAGAATGTTAAGAGTTTTCCATGAGATGTTGGCAGGGTTTTTTAAAGGACTTAAAGGCAGCAAATAAACACAAATAAGTTATAATGATTGCAAGCCTTAATAAAAGAGACGTAAAAAATGTTTTCTTAATGCTTAGTGATTGCTGTTTAAAAATATGTGGTTTTCAACCTTCTCTGTGAAGCCAGGACTGTGGCTCCATAATAGTACTGTTAATATTAATTCCATTTTTGTTCAAAATTAGTGGAATGGAAAGAGATCTCAGGCTGTACAAAATTGTGTTTAACTGTGGAGAATCTCAAAATAACCAAGAATCACAGTACAGTAATATAATAAATATTTTCTTAGTAGGAAAATGTGTATTGTTTTGGTGTTCTGAGTCTTGTCTTGTCTGACATCGAATCTTCCCGATAGTGCAATCTCATTCACTCTGTCCAGGTCTCACTGGCTCTGTGCCTCTGCTTTCATCATTTCTTGGAAGTACGTCCACAAGCAATCTCTGATGTCCTTTCTCTTTGAGGTAACATGCGACCAAAACTGTCAATAGCGGCTGTAAGATTCTTGGAGACTTAAAGTCATTCCTTCTATTTGCTGTAGTGCAACATTTGATATCACTTAAATGCAGCCTCAAACAGAAAGTTGAGGGTAGGGGTTGGTGTACAGATTTACTAACTTAATATATGGACCATATAGTGCAATAAAATACATATTTGTGCATCTTTTAAAATGTTTTCTTTGGAAAAATTAAACTAGATAGAACATTGTTTTTTGCTAGCATGCTGGTGTTACCCAGTTTCCCAACTGGCTTAATAGGTGAAAACTGTTCAAATGAATACCATTAAATAACACAGTGAAAAAAATCAGCCTGTTGATAATTGTAATTTACCAAGATTTCCTTCTCTTTAAACTGCTACACAGATACTGTTCACAGTGCTAGGCTGAATTTGTGTATTATTTTATCCTAGATCATAATGAAATCTTGGTTTTTTGGCAGTAATAAGCTACCAACACTTCCTTCCATTCTCCAGTCCTCAAAATACCCAGCTGGCAGATTAGATTGCCCAGCATATGAGACTGAGCTCTTTCAATAGATCAGCTTTGGGCTTGAAAAGTTCTCTTTATGGTGACCGGAGGGTGGGGGGAGTGGACTTTCTGATTTGTACCAAGAAATTTGACACACAGATAGGGTAGGTGTGCTTGATTTTTTTTTTTTTTTAAAGCATAGAAGCTTCTAGTTAATTGGTTAATGATTTTGACCACTGATTAAAATCCAACACAGTTTTATATTTTTCTGGACAGAACATGGATTGCAAGGTTAAAAGCTGTGCTCCCTTCTATCAAAAGATCTGGAGTGATATCCATGAATAGGAAGATTTGCTGATGCCGGAGCGGGCTCTGTGTGTGCAGAGGTGGGGTGGGGGGAGTAGACTTTCCTACGGTGCACCATGTAGGTAGCTTCTGTCAACTTACATGTTTTTTAAAAGCATTGTTCGTTGCTTTTGACTAAGATTGTTAAATAAAAAAGAGGCATGACAGAGTTCCACCACCAAGTGGAATATACAAATATGTTTTTATTTTTATAGGCATTGATTGGTAATATGAGGTGGTCTTTGTCATCTAGTCAAGTAAAATCTGTCAACAGGTTGGGTTAAGTTTTGATTAATGGATTTATTCTTCTAGTTTGTATCTCTGGTGTGCCAACTGGAATGCCTTTTGGCTTTGGATTTTCCCCGTTCAAGGAGTTGAAGAATGTTATTCAAGTACATAAAAGGTTGTTAAAAGAAAGAGGGAGAAAAATTGTTCTCCTTAACTTGTGAAGATAGGACAAGAAGCAATGGTCATAAATTGCGTCAAGGGCTGTCTAGAGGGGCCTTTAGGAAAAACTCTCTAACCATCAGAGTAGGTTAGCACTGGAATCAATTGTGTAGGGAGATTGAGGAATCTCCATCATTGGCAATTATTAAGAGCAAGTTAGGCAACAGTCCTTGGAGTGGACTATAGGAATAGTCCTTGATAGTGGGCGCACATGAGCCCCTCTGTTGGCGTAATTTATGTTGCACACCTGGGTGGAATAGTCGCACCCCTTTCTGTTGCACACATTTTGTCGGCATAAGCTGTAGTGCAGCACAGCGCTACGCTGATGACATTTTAGATTAATTCTTAGGTATTCGTTTTGGTATTTTATCATTCATGCTAGCTTCAGATGTACAGAATCACTCTTCTAAACTACAATTAGATCTTGATTCTGAACATTGGGGTCAGGAAGGAATTTTCCCCCAGGGCAGATTGGCAAAGGCACTCAGGGTTTTTCGCCTTCCTCTGTAGCATGGGGCGTGACTCAATTGCTGGTGTATTCTCTTTACTTTAAAGGCTCTAAATCATGATTTGTGGACTTTAATAACTTAGTCATAGGTTAGAGGTTTATTACAGGAGGGGGTAGGTGAGAGGTCTGTGGCCTGCGTTGTACTGGAGGTCAGACTAGATGATCATATTGGTCCCTCCTGACCTTAGAGTCTATGAGTCTATTAATGATGGATAGTAGGTACTTCTGAATTTAACCTTTCCATTTTCCTTTATTTTAGTTATATGAAGTCTTTATAAATTCAGATTTAGTTTTATGTTCTGAATTGTTGAAAAAATATTAAAATGCTATATGTTTTAATCATTATTATAGATAGTATTTTCAGTCCTGTACATCTCATGGGAACTAAAAGTCATATGAGATTAAGGAGAAATTGCATCTTGGATTTAAGAGATTTGTACAACAGTGTTGTCCCTGGAATTTTGCATTCCACTGTTCTTGCGCTAAGATGTTAAGGAGGCAAGTATTCAATAACTTGGTGTCAGGATATCACAAGTCCAGAAGAACATATCACTTCCCATATTAGTGTTCAGAGTTTAGTTTCACAAAGTCAATTAAAATAGTCACTTAATGACAAAATTTCATCTGTATATAAGAGAGGAATACAGTAGTTTATACAAATGCATTACTGAATTCATTTGTCGAAACCTTTTGAACTGGGTTGATTCACATTTCCTAAACCAGTTGTGATTAGCTAAATGGTTTCTAATGAGACACTGTGTGTGGTTGTTGAATGATTCAGGTGGCAGTTTATTACTGATGCTTCAAGCATCTGAAAGATTAAAAACCACAATCAGAAGAGCTGACATTTTTTATTTGGGCTTTGACTTTATTGCTTAAAATAAAAACCCACCCTTTAAAAAGGTATTATTTAAAATTGGTAACAAATTTTATACTGTCTTATAAAGCTTTTCAGTAACATGAATTTAACGTAAAACCCTTAACAGTCTCTGCAAATTTTAGATTTAGTTACTGATCTTAATTATTTTTAAAAAGAAACACGAGTAAATTTTTTGTTATTGGCTTCAAAGAATGTATAATAAAAGTATAAAGATATACAAGTCCTTGGTTTAAAAAAAAAAAGCACACTTGGATTAGAGGATTTGTAGGAAAATTCTAGCACCCTCATCAATTCTTAAATTCTGAGAATGTTAAACACTTGTGTTAGCCTGGTGGTAAACATGACTGTTTTGGAAGATTGGTTCATTTAGATAATATTATAATGTAACCCTAAAAATTGTGAAATATGTTTGAAAGCAATACAACCATATCTTGGGAGCATGTGTTACACAATGTATATTGATTGGGCTAAAATATGTTCAGTTTGTAATAAACAGAAGGGGGCAGAAAAGCTTTATATATTAATCTGAGCCTCTGGCACTGGGAGCTTAGACTGTATTCCCAAACATTTCCATGAAAATGCAGAATTAGGTTGAGAACCAATATTTAAAATCACCCTTCTTTGAAACTTGTCCCATAATTCAGGGTACTTGCCAGTAAGGTACCATAAAAAAGAGTGAATCAGAAGAGGTCATGTTACTGAATCATGACTGAAGGGAATTAAGTTTCATCTCTCTTTGGAGGGCATTAGGTGCATACCGTCCAAGTTGTAAGTAAGTGTGCAAATTATTATGAATCACCCCGGATTAAGGTGTCTGTAATATATTAAAAATATCTGCCAGAAACCTAATGATCTGATTTTGTAATTTAAGTAAAGTAATGTATAAAAGCTTATTTTTTAAAAAAAATAGGAAGTAGTAATATGGAAAGCCCATAAGGATGTCTCTGATGGATCTTATTTAATTTATTTGGGAGAAGTGGATTTAGAACTTGAGACAAATTAAGTGAGACTACTCAACTTCAGAAAGTGCTGTACAAGAGATTGGTGTAGTGCCATATGACTTAGCTGGCAGCTGATGCCATTTTAATGATACACTTCCAAATGTAAAACGCAGATTATTTGGAATCTGAAAGACTTTCTGAATAGACTTTTTCCTTTCCATAGAACTGTGCATTTTCATACGTCTTTATCCTGCTCTCTCTTTGTTCCAGATTGAAAGGTGAGGCCTAGGAAACTGACAGGAAATCTGCACTTAACTTCTTTTAAAAATAAATGAGTCGCTGGGTTTAACATCACATACTTTAAGAGGCAAGGATGTGTGCATGCACTGGAATGGCAGCATAATTAACCACTGTGTAAAATGATGATTATGCATCATTATGGTGCTAAATGTGGATACCTTTGTGGTTAAATATAAAAAATAAGGTACCTTTCTATAAGCCTAACATCAGTGACACATACTTGTTATAACATCAGTGACACATACTTTTTATTCTATCTTCTTTCTCACACTCTGTGTCTTCAGTTGAGGCTTCAATTGCTGCACTTTTCCTGGTGCCTTCCTTCAAAGGCTACTATAGAAAATTGTTTTTCCCTGGGTAAGTCAATTGCATGGTGGGCCATGCAGCAAACATTATAACCTTAAAATTTCCTATCATGTAAATATTCTAATCAGTCACTGAGTAGTATATTGAAGCTTTACGCAAATCTCTGATCTAGGAGTAAAAATGGTCTTCTAAACTATTATGTAAAATATACACTCGTGCATATCATGTTTAAAGCAAATACAGATTTCATTGGTCCTTTGTGCATTTCCTTAGTTCAGAGATGCATCATTAAATAGTTTTGAAGGAGCATGCTCAGACTTAAACTCTGGATGTAGTGGGGTCAGATTGTGCAGCTGTTGACTTTTCTTATTCTGTTCTGGTTGGGTTTTTAATACAATGGCTCTTTGCTAAGATAAGAGATATTAGGTAAAAACCTCTCACATTGAGGGCTTTCATGGTATGACAAGAATAGAAATGGTCCGTTTAATGCAATAGCATTCACTGAGGCTCCAGAAATCTGTGGATAATTTTGAAAAATAAGTGCTGATGTAATCAAATTTATGAGAGTAGTGGTACGCAGGATAATTTGTCTCTTGATGGGATTATGTCCTTTTTAGGGAATAAAGTCTGCGTAACTTAGAACCTTGGCTGTATTTTTTTTTGCCAAAGAGAAATCTGGGGAGTGAAAGTCTCCCATGAATATTGTAAACTGGAGTTTCAGACAACTTAAGAATTTTTCATTTTCCTCTTCTACATTCTTGATGGATGATAATTTATATACTCTGGGATGCTTCACCAGTTTCATTCCTTGTCTCTCTACCTGAAAATTTTACCATTGCAGTTTGTTTGGTTGCATCTAATTGGCACAGCAGATACTTTTGAAATGGAAATGGTGTTGCCACCCTTTTTCCTCTTCACTTTCGTACCTGTGCAGGTTGTATGCATCTATGTTGATATTTTGACTGTGAACCAGCTGATAGGTTTATGGCATGCCCATTAGATCACTTTTTGGTTTTGCTATTTGTTGTACTCCTTGCATATGAATTTCATTGGGAGGGGAACTGTCTTTCTGTTATGTGTTGGGCTCTTATCTATAAAACCTGACCTGTTTTAAAAAAAAAAAAAAAATCCTGGGCATGTTTAGTCTTGAGAAAAGAAGATTGAGGAGCGACTTGATAAGTCTGAAAATACGATTAGGTCTGTTACAGAGAAGATGTTTATCAGTTGTTCTCCGTGAGAAGGACAAGGCGGTTGAGCTAATATCTTTAATTGGCACTTCTGTTGGGGAAAGAGACATACTTTTGATCTATGAAGGACTTTTCTTCAGGTCTTTGTGTAGTTCTAAAGCTGGTCTCTTTCCCCAACCGAAGTGCCAATAAAAGATATTAACTCAACCACCTTGTGTCTCTCATGGTGGTCCCAGGATATAATAGCTCTGCAAACAATTGTTTTCCATGTCCACTGAAGTTAGAGCAAGAAGTAATGGGCTTCATCTGCAGCAAGAGAGATTGTGGTTAGACATCAAGAAAACCTTATCTAAGGATAAGTACAGTTGAGCCTTTGACTGTGCTTCCAAGGGACATTGTGGACTCTCCATCATTGGAGGATTTTACAGCATGTTAGACAAATACCTGTCAAAGATGGTCTAGGTATACTTGGTTCTTCCTCTGTACAGGAAATTGGACTAGATGACCTCTTAAGTTCCTTCCAGCCCTATATTTTTATGATTCTATGCTATCACAATAAAAGCAACCATCTTTTTAGGTGGAGACTAGCTAATACAAAGAAGTCGTCTTTCCTCAAAGATAGTCTAACGATCTGTGAATCATCCTCGTCTGTGCTGGTCTGCCTTGTCAGTCCACTCTCACCAGTGAGAAAGGATATCAGAGAAGTGGCTCTTCACTGCCTTTGTTTAGCTCCAGTTGCCAGTTAAGGCATTTGAGTACCTAAAGATGCAGATATGAGCCTATGGGGATTTACAGATGAGCCTAACCTGCTATCTGCATCTTTAGGCACCTAAATAACTTTGTAAAACTGCTCTTTTATCCCATCTTCCTTTTCTCGCCTTTTTTGTTTCCACATGGACTATAATTTTTGGTAGTCTACCTTCATTTCGCACAGTGTCCTCCATCCTTTCTATCATATTCCTGCTATTCCAGTATCTAGGAGGCAGTCTACCGCTTTGTTTGCTTGATCTGTAATCCAGGTAAGTCCGGCCAACTTCTTTGTAATGGAGGTTTAGGTATACCTCTTCCTTAGTGGGAAAACTGGTGAGGAGATCAACCTTTCAGATCTTTGGTTGTGTATGATCTTCAGTGGACTGCATGACTTGGCCAGAAGTCAGAAAGTTAAGGCCCAAGGGATAGTTAACAGCCATTCAGTCTTTTTATATTATGAGTTTGGGTCAAAGATTTAGTTACGAGAGAGAGAGAGAGAGTGGGGAGAGAGCTTTTGTTCTCCTTAACTTACAGGTTAGTAGCATATAAATATTGGGTTTTTTAAACCTTGATTTGTCTGTATGTAACAGTGGACTGTTAATTGTTAAAGGAGTTAATACAATTTCTGGTTGTTTTAAAATAACCCAGTTTTATTAAACTATGCCTCTGTTAATTCAACCACTGTCCGGATATACTATTTTTTCTCTTTTTCTATATTACCAGTCAAGAGCTGAGGCCAAAATGTTCTTCGGAGGTGAATTTAATTTTCAAAGCACTTCAGTTGTGTCTAAAAATAACAGGAATAATAAAGAAAATGTCTGAGAGTTATTTTCATAGACATGCAAGTATTGTAAACCTCATTAAGTAACCATCTTTTCTTTTTTTAGTGGTAGCATCCATGGGTCTGTTGTACCATTCTCTTACTATTACTTAGTAGGTAAACCTTTTGAAATTGTCCTGTTTGAAGGGTTATAATGGACCAAGCCAGGTTGTTAAATGACTTCCCTCTCAGTACAGTAAACCACAACAGACTTTAACAGCTTTCCTCATTGGCTGGAGAAATTTTGTCTTGAAACCAGTAAATCATCTCTTTGTGTTCATCTGCCAGTTCAAAGGCTTTCTGTGTGAAGCCAAGGCTAAGGGTAACACCAGCTTCAGTACGTAAATTTGTATTTAAATTCTGCAAAAATGTCTTTTGTAACTTGGAAAATCTCAGGTTCTCACTTGAGTATTTGAGCTGAAAATATCAGAATGCTTAAAATGTTAACACTGTTTTAATAATCACAGTTTTTTCTTTGCCTTTTTGTACTATAATTTGCCTACAACTTCATAAGTCTTTCAAATACATAAGTCAGTCTAGGATGATGACTGGTGTACTTTGGCCTGTCTGGAAAGAAGATAATAAATGCTATCTTTACAAAGTCTCACATTCATTGATACTCAAGATGCTAGGGATCCAAGGACAATTTTTCAAGGATTGAGCCCTTTAGATTTTATGAAGATTATAGTTCTGGATGATAGTCAGCTGTGGCCAAGGGGATGAGAGGTGTAGATGACCACACTGTCTCAAAAATCAGCTACTGAATGTCTGTCCATTCAGATCTTTGCACCTTATCTCTAGACATCAGCTTGTTATTTTTTATTTTCCTTCACTTTGGTGCATGATGCATTCATTCTCAGTATCTTTCCCCTTTAAGATTTTAGGGACCTGATTTTTTTTTTTTTAAATAATTTGGATTGGTGCATTTCTTTGCAAATTTGCTTTGCATCCATGCATTCAGTAATGCAAATCAGGGATTTCTGCACTTAGGAAATTTCAAGTGCATGTACAGTTCATGTGAGAGAGATCCCAGACTAGAAGGACCCTGTGAATGTAAACAATATTGACTAAGATAAAAGAACCCACTAACCTGTTGATCAGAAGATGTGGAAAGAGCTCTAAGAACAGATATTTGTCTTAAAGATGCACTCTGGCACCAGCAAAAGAAAAAAGGTTTGGATAAAGGAAATGTTTTTTTTACAATTTTTAAATGTTTTTGTACATTACTTATTTGCCTGCTTGTGGGTGAAATTTGTTCATGCACATGTGAAATTGTACTTGCAGCATAGGCCTGAAGTTCTGTCAAAACCTGGGGACCTGGAAATCCGCATTTTCCTTTCCTTACCTGTTGGAGTTTTGCTGTTAATATCTCGTCAGTCTATATAAGTGTGATTAAAGATGCAAGAAGAGTAACTGCTTGTCTGAATTGTTCCTGTCTCAGTTTTTCTGTAACTCATTTCCATCCATCTGGAGAAACTCTTGATCTTGTACCTGATGGCAGATGAAATGTCAGTTGGTGGTTCTGTTTTATTTTTCTCTCCTGACTAGAATACGTATCGGAGTAGGAAGGGGACTTTTGGCTTTGGGGGGTGCCAAAAATTGTCTTCCTTTTATTGGCTGCATTCTGTGTGATTGACCAAGAAAAAGCAATAGCTAAGACTGATGGATATGAGTCACACATTATCTATGTTAAAAATGATCTTTGGTGGGAACTTTCCTTTGCAAAGTGTATATGGTTCTTTTGATATTATTTTTAAAGAATGTCAGAGATCAAAATCCGAATACTTGAACATCATTATCTTTTGGGTTCATTACTTATATTAAATTATTTTTTTTGGCAGTGTTATAGACTGTTGATCTAGTTGTTTGTTAAATCCATAAACCGGGATGAGCCTATAGGCAATGTAGATTTTTTAAAAGATATTGTTTTTGTATACAATAAAATATCTTTTAAAAAATCTACATTGCCTATAGGCAGACAAATTACAAACTACCACTTCTAAGTTTTACTTTGTTTGCGGGAAAGGGATATTTAAATATAAATGGAAATTACCTGACTGAGTACAAGAAGGCTGAACAGCTCTGAATGCAGATTTTTTCCCCTCCATGAGCATTTCTTTCCATACTCCTTCAAGTCCCTAATCCTTCCGTGCAAGTTTATATTCTCGCAGTGCTGATAGGAAGAGTTGTCTTACCTGGGAATCTAGGTGTGCATCCACAACACTGATTCTTATTGTCACTTGATCTTTCTATATTAACATAGGCGTCAACGTCACATCATTATTCGTCTTCATTGATGAATGTGCAGGTTCTGAGAAGCTCCTTCAGTTTCTGCACTGAATATTTAATGTGTTTATTCTGCTTCCTCCTTAACAGTGGAAGAGGAACAGTTGAAATAGGTGTACATAAAGATGACAGGGAGCAAGGAGAAGAAATTGCAAAGAACCTTATAATGACATGTAATATTTTCCTTTGTCAAATCTCCTAGGTCTGGCTGTGCCCAGGTTCTGACCTGGCAGAAAGCTTGTTGTTAGTTTTCTAGGTATTGTCCAGATTTCTTCATGTTGTCCCTGCAAACCTTGACCTGAATATCCTGTTCTTTTCTAGATTCCATATTTTTTTTCCTCTTGCAAATGCAGCATTGAATCCTCTTTGAGATAGTTCTGTAGAAAGCTGTTCAGAATGTTGTGGGACTGTGATTTATTTATTGCTATAAAAAAGCCGGGGGCATCTGAGAGGATGGAAGAGTGTTTTGTAAAGGGACTTGATTCTGCAAACTGATTTGTGAAGGTATGCTCCTATGCCTGCATGGTGGCCCAGAGATTTCAGTGGGACCTCATGCAAGGAGGTGTCCTGTGAGAAGCAACTTGCAGGACTGAGGCAGTGTTGTGTCACTGTTTTTTCTTAAAAAGTCATTATTGCTTGCAGATTAGAATTTCGGCCAATATACTGAACTCCTTTATCTCCCAAATTCTGAAACCAGAGAGGACCTCTCTACATTGCTAAATTAGCCAGTGTCAAAAGGTTATTAAATCTGTGTCTGTGGATTAGTGGGTTAAATGTGTCCTTTTTCTAGCTTTCTGTTTGTTTGTTTTCTTTTGTTGTGACCCAATTTCCTCCCCAAAGAGACTATTATTGCTAGCAATCATTGAAGTGTGGTGGCTATTGAGTTCCAAAAAGATTATATAACATACACAGTTTGGCAGTTGGTTGGTTATAAGGATTTAATCATGGTAATTGTATACAGTATCTGTGTCAGCCTCTGTGCGCTCCATAATATACAGCACTCTTCCAACAAAAGGCTATTTAGTGGCCATACAAGGAATACAGAGGTTTAAAATCCAAATGATCATGCTATCCCCTAACTACCTATATTCCATTTGACCCATTTGGCCAAATTTATCCCTGGTGGAGGATAATTGATTTCATGGGCTTTTACTGGGGTGAATTTGGTCTCGTACATAAACAATGAATGAAGCAACCATGGGCAAGCTGTGGTGTTACTGCAGAAGAATTGGGGGTAAACAATAAACTGTAGTGTATTATCAAAGGAAAGTTCACCCTAGTTCTGAGGACTCCGTTTCTCTTAAATCCAATGTCGATGGCTTATATCAGGGTTCAAAAGGCCTAGCCCTGTTAGTCTAGGTCAGCCAAACAGGACTCCTTGTTTGTTTATATTGGGTTGTTTCCTCTCCCTTCACTTTTAAGTTGGCCTGTGTTAACTAAAGGCTATCATGCACACTCTAAAATGCTCTTTTAATGAATTAATTATTTTTTCCAAAAAATAGGTTTTTCCTATTAGAGCAATTCTGAGTTCTAAAACTTTGGGATGGGGAAAAAAGCAAGGTGTAATGTGAGCAAAATCTAGAGGACTTTATAAATAGAAGCTTCATTTTGCTCCATTTATCTGTATAGCTGCAATTAATTATTCAGTGTATCCATTAGAAATTAAATCTTGGTGACAACTTTTAAATAGGCATTCAAAATTTATTAAAAATGGGGAAGTGATGATAAAAAGAACAATACCTAGAAGAAAAATAAATGTCTTGAGAGTCTCAAGCTGTCCTTAAAAACGTCAAAGTATAATCGTGTGGCATATATAAAAGGGTGGGGAAGGAGATGATTTTATTGACAGTTTCATGATATTCAGTGCCGTCTTAATTGCAGCTGCTGGAATCAGAGATTGCATGAGAATCTGGTTTTTGTTAAAGAAAAAAATTCTAATTACTAGTAAATTTCTCCAGATAGTCATGGACAAATGCTTGAAAATGTGACTTGAGTGCACGGTGAAGGCTCACAAGCAGAAAACAAATAAAAAGGACCTCAAATGCATTATTTAAAACAATCTCATGATTTTAGGCCAGTCTTGTGATATTTCGAGACCTGACTCATTTTGAATGTTAGGGATTGGCACGTGTAAGGCCCAGTACATTCCGTACTTGTTCACAGTTAGATAAACCTCCTCCAGAGTATGTGAAGTTCACAGGGCTTCAGATCCAACAGATGGTTGTCAATCTCTAATGAATCCCATTTGTTGTGGGCAACAGATATAGATTATACACATATCCCTTGGCAATGGGGCTAGAATGCTGGGTTTTTTTAGCAGTAAACTCCCTTTGTTTACTGTTAGTTCTTGTAATATGTGTCTTATCATTTCTGTAGGCCGGTCACAGAAAGGGTGATGCTATGTGTACATGGAGACATATGCATAAACATACAGTATGTTGCAGCTGAAATAGTAGAGTATTGCTGTTATTGGATTTGCTCATGTTATTTCTTTTGTCTTTGTGATTGTAGTATATGTCAAAGACTAAAGTTAAGAAAAATAAATGAATACCAGTGATATTTTTCAAATGTTTACCAACAAAAACAATAGAGATAACTTTTGTGTGTATAGTCATGAGAAGTTCGCTCGTCTTCTCTTGTAATCACAGAAGGGGAAAACATGGAAGAAAATGTGTGTGTTTTCAATGTACCGTTAAGTATGATGAAAACAAAACTATTCCATACTTTTAAAAGATTGTGCAGTGACATGAGAATAACAGGGTGGTGATAATTTCTGAAACCAATTAAAATAATAAACTGCACGCCAAATTATTGTAATTAACTTATATTCGTATGAATTCAAAATTTTACACCATGTATTTTTTCTTTGGATCATGGAATTCTTATCAGAATTTTTTTGCACATTAAGGGCACACAAATAGTGGTCCTATCCCATCAATAGCTAAAATTAGAGTCTTCCTTTTTCTCTGTTTTGCCCCCATTTTCTAAAAAGGAATTGTTAGAAGCTCATCAGCCCATTTTAGAGCAGAGTGCCTTTCCCCTCCTTTTCCTTTAGGGAAATACTCCATTAAAATATTGCTTTCTATTGTACTGTGGCCAGTTTACCTGACAAAATGTTCACCCTTGTAGAAACTCCCCAATGTAGAAGTTTGAGGGTTTTTAGGAACTTTTGTTTGCAGGTTTCCTCCTGAATATCTTGAGTGGATAAATTCTTTATCATCTTGCAAAGGGTCACAGACCGTTAATAATTCCAATAAAGCAGTCAGTCCCCCCAAATAATTGAATTTTTGGAACGCTACAGATGTCAAATATGATGGATTACAAACTGTAGCATTTGATACATTGTACATAGCGGTGATGTTGGAAGAAAAACAAACAAACCCAGAAACAGCCTTTCAGTTTTAGCAAAAGAGTTGATTAAAATACATAGATTGGGTTAATGTATTATTAATAAGGTTTGCACCTTTACATTCTGTTTCTCTCTGATTTTTTGTCTTGTAGTGTTGTCCCACAGACTACAGTAATACTGAACAACGATCGGCAGAATTCAATAGTAGCCAAGATGGTCGGGCAGGAGGAGCCATTGAGCAGAACAGCGGATTCTCTGGAAAATATTCTCAGCAAGTTAGTAGCAGCTATTGCAATCTTTCCCCTACACTTCATTGTTTCTAACAGGAAAGCCAATAGAGATCTGTTAACGGTAATTCCAAGAGCAAAATAAGACTGTCCTAGGCAGGTGAGCAGGGGAAAATAAAAATCAAGAACTGGTGGAAAGGGCCAGATTGACATACATAGTGAAGTCCTCTATACATAGAACAGGTACAGCACAGTGCCTCAATGCTGACCTGGAGGGAGCGTCCTTGAGGGGGAAGGGTTAATTCAATCTCTCTGCCCACTGAGTCCCTGGCATCTATGCTGAGCTTGCCAAGAGGGGGGTCCATTGTGATGGGTTTTGTGATGTAGACACTTGTCCACTTCAAACTGTACTGAGGCCTGCCAACTGATTTAACTAAAGGAATAACTTCTCTTGCCAAGTCTGGATCTGAACTCGTTATCTGAAAACAAAGTCTCAATAGAAAACTGTTTGAAGTAACCAACCACGTTACTATAACAATTATGTAAAGCTGTTTCTTTATGCTTGTTGGTTCTATGATGTGTATACACATTTCATTGATAAAATGTTCAGATAGACTTAAACAGCAGACTGCCTTCTGAGTAATTAATTTGATTAGATAGTAACTACAAAGCAGCCATACAGCACTTGCTATTAAACAAATATTGACCCTTACAAAAGGCTTTCATCTTGTAACGCATTTATTTGTGAATCAGAATCTATAGCTTTTTTCATGCAGCTTGTATAACATTAAAACAGATTTATGTTAGAAAGCTGGGGTTATGATGAACATTTCTGACATCTGTACAGGACATGTTTCTTTCTAGAAACTTTCCTAGCTCTTTTTGGTGGCTAATGAAGTCAGTTGGGTTGTCGTCTGTTTATTCATGCTATACAGTTAATAGAATATACATTTTATTTAAACCTTACTTAACTGTGTAGCTAAAATCAATGGGGGGAAATTAGTCAGTTCAGTTTTTCATAGATTGTCCTTAATCTGAACCAGAGGCAAATGGCTTTATTTTTATTTAATATCCTCCAGAGGAGTCATGTTTTGATACTTTCTGAAAAAGAAACAAAATTCTTGTGTGTAGCCTCTTCTGTATTAATTTTTGCTAGAATCCAAAAATGTTTTGCTATTATATTAACTTAATTTGCACAAATAAAATATGTATTTCACTACTTGGTGTAAAAAACCTGAATGCAAGCAATTTTAGGAATATTCTGTCACTGCTGTCTTTTGAGCTAGATAACTGTTAATCTAGACAGACTAGCTTTTAAAGAAGACTCATTTAATCAATAAGAAATCAAAGTTAATAATATTTCAACCTGCAAGGAACAGTATATGAAATTGTCTGAGTCTAGAATCATGCTCTGCCCAAAGTGTTGACCTCTTCATTTGCTTCTCAGCGCTGTTCCCAGTCGTCGACAGAACACCATTGTGGTGAAAGTTCCAGGGCATGATGACAGCCACAATGAAGACGGAGAGAGTGGGTCTGAGGCCAGTGACTCAGTTTCCAACAGTGGCCAGTTAGGGAGCCAAAGTATTGGGAACAATGTTACTCTCATTACGCTGAACTCTGAAGGTATGTGATTGAATTGTAAAACCGTTTGAGCAAAACGAGTGGAGGGGAGGAGTGAGCTAAAATTCTGGCAGAAGAGCTTGAGGACATGTCACCAGTCCAGTCCTCAAAGAACGATTAAAAATGTTGAGGTGGCCTAGGCAGCATTAGATAAGTCTGGGTAATATGCCAAAAGAATTCAGTTTTCTTTAACCTACTGTAGCTCATTCCTACTCATTTTTCCAGGCAGAAGAGCAAATGTAAAACTTAACAGATATATCCTAGACCATAGTCCAACTTTGTTGGATTACCATTGCAAGAACACTTAATTTCAATGATTTTAAATGTAAAGTTTTGCAAAATGATTACCAAAGGCTTTGGCCTTTCCTTGAAGTTGAAATAGAGAACTAGGAAAACAATTGGATTCTATGGGAATCATCAAAATGTACCAGTTCATTGCCTTCTGTAACTTATTATGCCACTCCACTGATGTGGAATTCTTCTGAAAGTAAACAGTTATTTTGGCAACTCTAAACAATTATTTTAACAGGAAATTCCTATAAAAAATGTACTGCTTATAAGATAGCCCTGTCAGCAGTTTTACAGTTTTCTAAAACCTCTACGCAACCCAAATCTCTGCAAAAGAAAGTCAGTGAAATATAGCTCTTTGAAATGTCTTCTGTGTACTCTTTCCTATGTCATAAGTATTTAGAAAATACAAAATAAATAATAGCTGCTATGTTTTAGTCAATCATAACAATATAGAATACAATTAGAAAGATGTGTGATTGAGTAAAAAAACTGTAATCACAATAAATCATAGGTTTCTTATGATTGGTTTGATTGATGACATCACTAATTTTTAAACAGAGGCCTATAATTTGAGCCTTAGTATTTTAATTAAGATAATTAGACACTAACTCTTTCTTTACTGCATTCATAAATGAATCATTCCTTATATTTATTTCAGATATGGTAATTTGTGTTTATATTTGTACAACCACTGGAGAATATATTTAGTTTTTGGGTCCTCAATTCATCCCATTTTAATTGGGCCTGATTTTTTCAGAAAATCCACCCTCTGAAAAACAGATCCCTGAAAGGACTATTGTACTGAGCACCCAAAAACTGAGGCTTTCAAAATGACGAGCCGTTTTTGAAAATGTTGGCCCATGCTGTTTGGGGCAGGGATGGTATATCTTTTATATATACTCAGCTTATGGTCACTACTAGATATAAATGAATGACTACTTCTCATGGAGAGCTGCTGAACTCTCCCAACCTCAGACAAGCCGCCTATGGCAAACTCTGCTTCCACAGAATAATTTCTACTGGGGCAGTGAGGGAACAATAGGAGAAGTAGCCACATTACACTGTAGGCGGTTGAGCATAGTAAAGGCATTGCCATTTGAAAAATCGGGTCTTGCAGCAGTGGGACATGGAATGCTTTACTCATGCATTTGTTGCTGTTTTTGGCAATTGTTTTATTTATATATGTGAAGAACTTGAGTTTCACTGTCTGGTGCCTACAGAGTCAAATTCTTCTCTCAGATGCATATGTCCATCTCTCATTGGCTCCTATTGTGAGGACATTTCTTCATATTTTGTGGATAAAATCATGTGCGGTTAGTACTGAGCTGTCAGCTTCCTTAGGTCAGGGAATATCATGAAGGACGAATGCCAAGTCGTTTGCTCTTGTTTCAGCCAGTGTCACTCTCTGAGATCCTGGATGTGTTGCGTGTACTTTAGCTTTACAGTTCATATTCCGGACACACATGTTCTTCCTGGCTTGTAAAAAACACTGGGAAGGACGCTCAGTCAAAAAAGACCGGGGTTGATATTGGTTAGCTGGGGGAAGCAATTGGAAGATGTGGCACAGATGGTAGTTGGTCCTTCGCTTGGTGTTTTCTTGTTTGTTAGCTCACTGGCTGCTGCTGGAGGATTTGGTAGAGGCAATGGCCAGGCGTGCATTTTCCATTTACCAGTGACTAGGAAGGTTGTGACTGATCATGTGCATCTTGCGACTGTCAGATGTGCCTTTGTCACATTGAGATTAGATTAATGCAGTATGCTGCACGTAAGTCTGTAGTTAAATACCTCCAGAAACCAAAGCAGATGCAGAATTTGGCAGCTTATTTGGTCTAGCAGCATGCAGCACAATGAACCTTTTACACCAGTGCTCCGTGAGCTGCATAGACTGCCAGGAGGTTTCTGGGTGAGGCTTGCAATCCTGGTTTTGTCATAGAAAGCCCTGATTGGCATAGGATCTGCCTACCATACTCCCTCATGGCACATTTGGGGCATGCAGAGATATTAAAGTTGGAGCTTATTTGGTTCCAAGGGAAGGAGCGGCAGACAGGGTGTTCTCCATGAGGGTCCCTTGTATACAGGGGTTAAAGTAAGGGGGAATGCACCGGAACACAGTTCTGGGGCCCACAAATTTGAGGTGCCAGAGTTCCGGGGCCCCTAAAAATAGAAAAATCCAACGGAACGCATGTTTCACCCTGCCCTGGCTGCTGGCAGGTCTTACGCCCCACCGTTGTTAATCACAATACTTATTGTGTGATGCAGTGTTTGCCAGTTTGAGACAATAATTACTATAGACATAAACGCCATATAAAATTATGAATATTTTTATGGAGTGATAATCGATGCATGTGGTACTGAGACGTGGTTGCAAATGCCTACCTGGGCTGGGGCCCGAACGTGCATGTTGGGGACCCAGACAATATGGGAAGGGGGCCTGGAGATTAGGAGGGTTCCAGGGCCCGTCAAATTATACTTTTACCGCTGCTTGAATATACCCACACTGCAGCTGGTGGGCTTGAGGTAGCATGCTAAAAATAGCTGGTGTGTCACTGGCAGAGGCTTGGGATCGTCACCTGATATCAGATGCAGGGGGTAGAGCACCTCCTAACACAAACCTGTTAACTCTGTCCACCTGGCCTCAGGGGCTAGCTCCCAGCTGTACTGTGCACTTGGGAGCTCATTTTCCACTCCTCCATATACTTTTGTTTGAGTCCATTGGTCAGTAGAACATGCTGCAAACTCTTTGCATTCTTCCTAGCTTCTGGAGGGCAGGGAAGGACGAGGAAGGGGATTTCTCGTTTTTATTTTTTTACCTGGCTGGAATTTGTTAGGGTGAGGTAGGTGCAATGAGTAGAGCAGTAGATTTGTATTTTGTGTTGAACTTCTTTATTTTTAAAATGGAAATTGAAATAAATAATATTAATACATCTTTATTTTGTTTTTAAAGAGTAATGCCACATTTGTGTATGTTTTCTCCTGAAGAGACCCTTTGCAAAAGTCTATTGTAAATGAGAGTTCAGACATACAGTGCTGCCGGAAAAGACAATTGATGGCATTGTATGCATTGTAATACATATGTAATTAGATATTTATAGCAGCAAAAAGTATTTAATAAGTCTTTCCTAAACTCGTGTCAGGTAGAACTAAAATGCCTTGTGTCACAAAGACTGTGCACTTTCAGAGCAGAGAAACCTGCAATTTCAATAACTTCATATTTTACTGCAGTTGTGCTGATTTGACAACTGCTTGGTCTTTCAGGATGTATTTAATTTTCCTGGTTTTAAGCCTTATCCTGCAAGGGGATCAGTCTATACGAGAGGCTGGTGATGCACAACACCTTGCAAAAACTAACCCCTTAATCCTCTGCTCTTTAGGAATGTCAAAACTCATCTTTTGGAACGACCCCATTTTTATCAGCAAAATACAGACCAAACGGTTTATTTGTTAAAATTTCATACAGCTCTGTGTCAGTTGTTTATTCCAGAGACGAAGTTTCGAATACTATGAAAATATTTGTTGTGATCTGCCCTCTTCGACGTGCTTGTTTGACATAGATTTGCAGAGACAGATGTTGGTCTTTCATGTGATTGTTGTATATGTAAATGTAGGAGAAACAGCTAATCCATTAATGTCCTCACATCTGATTTTCTTTGGACCTTTGGTAGAATCAGCCATTAAAAATCTCTCTGAGATATAAGAATGCTTTGAGAAATGGGTTCGCCATCCTCCCACCTCTCTTTCACTCAAAGATTAGAGAAAGCTTTGCTCCACTGAAGAGGATGCTAAGGAAACTAGCTTATGTTATGTCATAGAAATTAAATCATTAATAAGAAAAGTTCTACGGAATGATAGGTCTGTCTTGTAGATTCCTTTTCTTTACTGATAAAAGCCAAAAGTTGCACTTGATTCTTAGTGGGGGTAGCCGTGCTAGTCTGTGTACAGCAAAAACAACGAGAGTCCTGTGGCACCTTATAGACTAACAGATGTCTTCGGGCATAAGCTTACGTCGGCTATAACCCACTTCGTCAGATGCATGAAGTGGAAACCAGAGTTGAGAGGTATAAATACACATGCCAGGATGGAGGAGGGCAAGTGTTAGCAAAGTCAGTTCAGAGAGCAGATGGGGCCCATTCACCCCAGTAGATCAAAGGGAGAGAATGTGTGAACAGAACAATCATTTTTGTAATGTCCAGGTCCCTATTCAGACCCAGTCTGATTGTGTCAAGCTTGCAAATCAGCTTCAGCTCTGCAGTTTCATGCTGAAGTCTGTTTTTGTAGTTTCTTTGTTGAAGTATGGCAACTTTCAAGTCTGCTACTGAGTGTCCATGGAGGTTGAAGTGTTCTCCTACAGGTTTATGGATGTTGCCATTTTTGATGTCAGATTTGTGTCCATTTATCCTTCTGCGCAAAGACAGTCTGGTGTGGCCGACGTAGATGGCAGACGGACATTGCTGGCACACGATGGCATATACCACTTTAGTGGATGTGCAGGTGAATGAGCCCCTGATGTTGCGGCTGATGTGGTTAGGACCTGTGATAGTGTCACCGGAGTTGATGTGTGAGCAGAGTTGGCAACTGGGTTTGTTGCAAGGATAAATTCCTGGATTAGTGTTCTTGTTGTATGGTGTTCGATTGTTGGTGAGTATTTGCTTCAGGTTGGGGGGCTGTCGGTGAGCAAGGATAGGCCGTCCTCCCAGGGTTTGAGAGAGTGTGGGATCATCTTCTAGGATAGGTTTATTCTTACCTTCTGCAAAAGGCTGAATTTTTAATGTCTAAAGTTGTTCAGAGAAATCTTGAATGGTCATAACATTTTGTATTATTTCCTGAGAGGCCAAAATGGCCCAATGCAAATAAGCTCATAGAATAGCAACAAAAATCATCTAGTCCTGTCTACATTAAAAAAACAACAACCCCACAAACACAATATATTTAAGTAGGTTTGTGAAATGTTACTGTTTTTGTCAAAAGATAGTCCCGGTCCTGCAAAGAGATCCATGTGGACTTACCCGTGTGGATCTGCACAGATATAAGGGTCTGTTATTGCCCGTTCAGATGCCTTTGCAGGACCGGAATCCACATGATAACATTTATATTACTTGTCAGTGAATATAGAAAACACATGTTATAACCAAGTCGAAGAGTCATGCTCTTCCAGATGATGGTTTTCTAACATGATTGTAATTTTTTTTGGTCCCTAGAGGCTAGAGTAAGCCATGTTATACATAATTTGTCCACAGCTTGCTTTGAATATAGTTATTTATGTTGTGATAGTGTGGATAAGGCCAAAATTATGTCAAGATGTACCATAGGCTTTCAAGACATGATAACCGTATCTGGAGGATGTTACTGTGCCTCATTCCTTGTATCTTGTGATGCTTAATAAACTAATCTGGAACTTTATTTCAAGTTATTATCTAGAGACTCAACACTATGGACTGATGCTGTGAGGTGCTGAGTACCGACTCAGAGGTATGGGGACTTAGCACCTTGAAGAATCAAATCTATGGTGTTGGATAAATGCATGTTTAGATGTGTGTTCGCTGTTTACAAAGGATCTTTTTCTCTGATAATCTTTCTTAGTCTTAGCAACACAGTGTGCACTCCAAAACTGAAAAATCCATTTTTTATTAGAATGTATTGACTAAACCATGGGATTCAAAAAGCTCCAAATTATGAGAATATTGTGGCTTGGTTTTGTTTGAGTATTAAAAAAACACCAAGAAGTTTTGTAGGTGAAGTAAAGGATATTTTTTGTTTTTAATAAAACAATCTGCTTTTAAAAAAATCCTAAAATATTTATCCATATTATAAATTCAAATTATTGCCTGCAGAATTTCAGTTTTAAAAAATTAGTAGTAATTTATATGAACAAAACTGCATTTGAAAGTGATACACTTTTAATTTTTATATGTCAAATTCCACTCTAAAATGGGCAATTAACACACCCTTTCGAATGAGGCTCTCAGCAGAAATACTGATGTCTTAATTTAGTGAAATACAAATGGGACTGTAGTAATAAAACTGGTGCATATGAAGTTATCATGCTGTACTGAAGATAAAGCTCAACAACATGTGTGTTTTGGACAACAGTATTGGTCAAGAAATTCCCAATGTGAGAAAGTCCCATTAAACAGGCTGAAAGAATTATTTTGAATAATAACAATTAGTTTCTTATGTTCTTACATGTAATCCCATATTTTTGGCATAGAATATAGCTGGTGCATCCTTAATGAGTCCACTAAGAAATAACATTCTTTATATTGAATTCATATTTTTACCTCTCAGACTAATGTCACTTTGATTGTAGGTTTAATAAAGAGCAAGTCTTGTACAATATATAACATTTTGGAGGCAGCCTGAGATTATCTTTGGGAGATCAGAGAAGCGTGATTAGTGAGGACTCTTTGTGAACAGTAGTACGAGGACATGGTCAAGCATTTTAGATTAAAAACTGTGATCAAGTAATGGTGCAAGTTGGAAACGTTTGTTCTACTAAGTATCTTCTTTGGAGAGACTTCCTCTTTCAGAAATAACATTGGAAAAATAAATGCCACTGGTCTTCTAAGTGATTAAATATGGGTGGGGAACCAGCATTGGACCTTCTGTTTCTTGAGTTCTGGTTAAAAGCCTTCATTTGATTGATTCCCAAGTGAAAATGAGTTTGTGCTTCTCTTAGTCCCCGTCAGAAAATCCCCCATTCAGTTTGGTACCACTAAGAATCTCATACTAAATGACTTCAGATTGGAATAGCGATCGTGGCAACGCTGAGGGTCACTTTTTGGCCTGTGTGTGGAAGCCTGCACAGAAATTGCTTATGCTAGCAAATGTCGTTAGTCATTTTGCTTTTATGAATACCAAATGCGCACATATTTAACAAGAGAAGGTTTAAAAATCTCCTTGAATCATTTATACTTCTAACTGCCCAGTACTTCAGTTGGCATTAATGACTGGTTCCATCCGACTGCAATGCTGTCATTGTTAGACTGAAAGGTAGTGTGTCTTGATTCCCTTACACACCGATGGAACAGGCGTGTGCATTGAAGTGCTCAACTGAGTCTTTGCCAACACAGTTGAAAGGGAGAGAGATTTTAACTTGAAGAAGAAAGCAATCTTACTATGAGGAAGTTCTCTGTCAATATGTTTCCAGACTTTTGTGCAACCTTTTAAATTGTAATAGCAGTCAAAGGAATTATTGCTGAATTGAGAAGCAAAGATGAGAGGTAATATGAATATTCTTTTTAGTACAACTGAAAAAGCAGAAGGGATTTGAACAAACATGTAGTGCATCAACTGGAATACATATTGTAGTTCCAACTATCTGATCTTTAAAACTAGGAGCAATGTATTTTTCTTAAAGATGAGACTTGCTCAGTACATGTGCCAGTAACTTAAACTTTTCAAGGTTTAATGAAGGTACAGTATGTACTTTTTAAAATTCATCATCATCATCCATGTGTTCTTTTTAAGATATATTTTGACTTTTGTGCCTGTGTCCACTTTTCTCTTGTGTTGATAATTTATTGACTAAAAAACCCCAATTAAGTCACTGTCTTTACATAAAATATTCCATTTACCAAAAACTAAAGAAAGTGCTATTTGATTTAACTGACATGAGTTTTCTGAACAAAATAATTTTTCGTGTGTAATATTTAATCACTTTCAAACAAATTAAGATAAACTGTATGAAAGCCACTTGAATTCAGAATAAGTGTGTCCATACAAGGGTTTAATACAGTGTAAATTCTCATCTTTAGTTTTTTTGGATTAATTTTCTCGAGTGTCTCTGTGTAGACCAAATTATACAAATTTGAAACATTGATTACATATATCTCTAGGAAGACAAAATAAGTAATATTGTTAATTACTCCATTGCCAAGAATCATAGCAAAATCTCTAGTGGAATACTAAAAGCTGCTTATCTTATACTGCCTTCCAAAGTTAAATCTTTTACAATCTTTTTATACATTTTACACGTCAGGGGGAGCTCTGTGTCAAGTGAATTTGACTAAAGGGGTTTTTTGTTTGTTTGTTTGCATCTATCTTAATTTACAGACTTTAAAAAAAATAAAATGTTTTATGATGTACGATTGATTAATATTTGTACAGTTGCTCTAGACATGAGAAAGAAACTGAAGTATAAACTCTTTCATTATCAGATTTTCTTTTCTTTTTTAAACATAATTTGAGTTTAAAAATGTGCGTACATTTTCATGAAAGCCCTACTCTGATTGAAAGAGTAGATTGAAGTTATTCTAGGTAGATACAGGTTTAAAATGTTCTTTAGATCCATGAGAGAGTTGTACTCTGTGGTGTTAACAAAGAACAAGTCATTGAACTAAAGACAGCTAAACTGTCAGCTCTTTCGTGAATGTTTCTATTTACTTTCCAGTTATGATGAGAAAAATGAACTGTTTTTGTCGTTTGGTGTATGCATTTCTAGTTCTCAAGGTAATAAATGTGAGGATTATATCTTGCGATGGAAGCACATCAATGGAGTGTCCATCTGCAGTAAAGTGTTTTCTTATGAGTGACAAGATGATAGGTCGAATATTTCACAAATGTAGCATTAAATGTTCTTATAATCCATTTTTTCCTGCTGAAGTATGGCTTTTAGAGTTTTGATGAATTATGCGAATGTTTCCATGTGCATGCTGTTCCCATCTGCTTCAGAAGTCTTTTGGATAATAGTCATTCTCTGAATATATAGACATTTTTGCTTCAGTACAAATGCTTTCTTAAAAAAAATTTTTGAGTTATGGCATGATCTATAAAATATTAAATAAAACATTTTGCCATGCTAGAATTTATCAATTTGGATAGAAACTGGTCTTCTCAAAAGTTTTGGTGGAAGAAAACTGAGTTAACATTAATGAAAACCAACATTATTTTTGCTTTCTCATCAGACATTGTACATTTTTCTTACCTCTAGAGGAAACCTGAGTTTAATACCGTCAGTAGAGATCCTATTCTTTTCATTGTTCTTAATTAAAAGTAACTTTTTTTTGATGATAGGTTTTTTTTTAAGTATTTTTTTTTTAAAGATTAATAGTTAGCAAGGAGAGATTTTGTAATCAGGATTAAGTTAAATTGACATTAGTGATGGATAGATGTGCCTTTGTTCCCTCTTTTGTTTAGCAGTCTAGTTATTATTGCCATATTAATGTTTTCTTAATGTTGTTTTTGTAGGCAGCAAAGTTCACTTGACTGTTGCAACTTTTTGTCTGAGAATGACTTTTTTTTTTTTATAAAATACACAAATAGTTCCAAAAATTCTCATATAAATTCTGGCATCAACTTTTTAGCTGTCCTCATTTCCCTATTTATCTTCTAATGGTGGGTCAGAAACCCTCACCAAGTGCTACATAGATCTTGGTTATGCATAGAAGTTTCAGAAATATACTTTGTAGGCATATGGTGCATTAACCGACATCCAGCCATTCGGTTTCTGTTAGGTATGGAATAGACGTGTCCTTGTTATGTTTTGGGAGCATACTGAGAATGTATAAAGGGAAGGGACCATTGCTAATGGTTGCCTTTGGGACAAGCCCCCAAAACATGCAATAAGTTGCACTGACTGAGGAAGAGGAAGTGTATCTTGACTAGATCTCTCTGAATAACTGTCTTTTTCTAAAAAGCATCCCGACAGTTCTGAATAATCAGAAAAATTTGTTTTGTATTGAACCGAAGCTGAAGAATTTTGGGTAAATTGAAAAAGTCAGGAAAAATTGTTTGGGGATATTTTTAATAAAAGCAAAGGCAGTTTCTGAAGGAGACAATAATCAAGGCACAACTTCACATTATCCTGATGCCAAAGAAATATGGGAAGAATACTAAGAGGCTAATATGGCTCCATCAGAAGCCCTTTAATGACCTGAAAATCAGAAAGGAATCCTACCAAGAGTGGAAACATGGACAAATTGCTAAGGAGTACAGAATAGTGCAAACATGCACAAAATCATAAAGGCCAAGGCACAAAATGAGTTATACTTATAAAACCCAACAAGAAGTGCTCCAAAATACCTGAGAAAGATGAAGGATATTATGGTTCCTCCAACAATCAGGGAAGGAGAGTTAATAGGTGATGACATCAAGAAGGTTGAGGTGTTGAATGCCTATCTTGCTTCAGTCTTCACTAAAAAGATGAATGGTGACCAGCTACTCAACATAATGAATATTAACAAGAAGAGGGAAACAACACAAACCAAAATAGGAAAAGAACAGATTAAAGAATATTTAGGGAAGTTAGATCTGGGAGATATCCCAGAAGATTGGAAAAAGTCAAACGTAGTACCTATGTTTAAAAAATGGAAAAAGAGGACCCAAAGAATTACAGACCTGTCAGCCTAGTTTCAAAACCTGGAAAGGTAAGAATGATGTGATCCAGTATGGCCAATGGTCCATCTATCCCAGTTTCCTGTCTTCTGTCAGTGGTCAGTGCCAGATGTTTCAAAGGGAATGAACAGAATAGGGGCAATTATTACTTGTTTAATTTATCGATTCTTCCCTCCCCATACAACCCCCCACCCCCCCAAGCCCACACCTCAATCTGGGACAGATACTGGAACAAATTACTGAACAACCTATTTGTAAGCACCTAGTGGATAAGGAATAGTCACCATGAATTTGTCTAGAACATATTATGCCAAATCAGCCTTAAGGGATTGGCTGAGTAGATTGGAATGGGAGAAAGAAGCAATAGATGTGGAATATGCTGATTTTTGGTAAGGCATCTGGCACAGTTCCACATGACATTCACAGAAGCAAACAGGGAAATTTGGTCTAGATGAAATTACCTTCCTGGGGGTGCACAATTGATTTAGAAGTATGTCATTGGACTTGATGCTGGAGGTGAAGAGAGGGCCTGTGAACTCACTGTACTTAAGAACATGCCTAACTTTATGCATGTGAGTAGTTCCATTGAACCCATTGGGACTTCTTGTGTGTAAAGTTATGTGCTCAAGAGCTTTATTGAACTGGGACCTCAATTGGGAAGTCAGATTTTCTTTACACTCCCTTCAGTCCCAGTTCCAAGGAGCTTGCAGTCTATATCTAATGCCAGTACTGTTGGATCTCTTCCCACCCGAATGCTAGAATTCGTGGTGTTTTGGATGCGGCTATTGTCTTTGGTTCTGTCTCTACTGAAAAGATAGTTGTTTAATTTGTGGATTTTTACATTTTCATGGTTTGTAGCAGTTGTCATGACCTCTGGGTCAGGGATTTCCTGGCAGTTAAAGACTAGCTGTAAATGGGCCCAAAGCAAGATTAAAGCAGACTTGGATCCTGCACTGTAGCTGATCATTAGCTGACAGAATGTCTCACTTGAAGGTTATTATTGCTTAATTATTTTCTACTTATCTCTCCATGTGCTTGCACAAATCTGTTGCCACACCTCGTTCATGAGGTCTTTTTTTCTTAAACTTTGCAGATCAGTCACATTTCATTTATTGTTTTTAGGGTCATGTCCGGGCTGCATTACTTCCCTCAGGGCTTTTATGTCTGTCATGGGCCTCTTTTTTGCTCAGGTGTATGTTTTCCTTACTGGTACATGGTCTGTTCATGTTCACAATCCCTGAAATATCAGTTGAAGATGCCATCGGATGGGGATGGCATGACATAGAACATCAGCAGGTTTCCCTTGGCAGTCTGTTTTTTTCAGGTCCTCCTATCGTGTTAAGCTTTGTACCATATTTTCTGTTTCTAGGTTTATGCTCATATCAACCCTGCACTTGTCACTGGGTTTCAGGCTAGCAAATTGTATTATGGAAAGGGAGATTGTGTCATGTCATTAAACGATGGGCTCTTTCTGAGCGGGCCTGACATTCTCTTTGCTGCTTTTCAGCTACCGGTATTTCTTTTCTTGCCCTTAATGCCTGGGGAGAGGACCAGTTACATGATCAATTGTGATGTGGCATGTGGTATTTCTGCTTTTCTAATGTTTTATGTTGCCAAGCTCAGAAGTGACTATACAGACTCTAAAAACATTTTATCAAGTTGGGAAGCTACTATTGATGGCTTTATATCCCTGCTGCAGCTAATCAAAGAATTTATTGTAGGAATTGATTCCTCAGGTTTTCATGATGATCTCGCCAGTAGCTGCCAAGTATCTTTCTTCAATTCTGATGTTAGTAAATTCTGTGATTTTGGTTTGCAGCCGTAAACTTGCCTAGGAGGCAGTTTTCTCCTAGTTAAGGTGTAGCATGGCAACAGCAGAAACTTTCAAATTCACCATAAATCTTTTCTGCAAATACATTCGAGAATGTCATGGAAGGGCTTTAATAGCTTCTTTTATAACTACATCAGCACAGCTGCACCCATGTGTAGTGTAGATCTGCCCTGAGATATAGTCTTTCTTTGTTCATCCACCCAGCTAAAACTCTCGTCCAGGTTCTGATCATTTTGTATCTCTTATAGCAACATCTTTCTTTTGGACCATGATAAGGCAATCTTGCCCTTCAGATTCATCCACAATGCTGTAGCAAAGATCATTTTCCTTGCCAGTGTTTGACCACCCCTCTCTTTGCATCTGTCTACTGGCTTCTCCGTTGCAACAAACATAAGCTACTTGTCTTCACTTTCAAGGCCCTTCACTGTCTATCCTCACCCTACTTATCTCTCATTCACTATTTTCTTCCTTCAAAACCCTCCTGAAAACTGTTTCTGTGGTGTCTCCAAAAAGCTTGACAATTGCTAGTCCATTAATGTGCTGAGACCACTGCTTATCATGCTAACCATGTGGTCTCGTTTCCTTCCGCTCCACTGTCTGTTTGACACCGTCTGTTGTCTCTTGTATTATAGATAGATTGTAAACGCTTTGGGACGTTTGTTCTATGTTGACAAGTTCCAGAGGGGGAGCCGTGTTAGTTTAGTTCAGCAAAACAAACCAGGAGTCTTGTGGCACTTTTAAAGACTAACACATTTCTTCATCATGAAAGCTCGTTGAAAGTCCTTGTTTCTTTTCTTCTACGTGTATATAGTGCCTAGCACAATGGGATCTTACTCATGAATAAGGCTCCTAGGCCCTATAGTAACACACACACAAAAATCTCATAAGCTTTTCTTTGAGATTCTTCTGTAGGCTTCCCTTTTCCCCTCCTGTTGGAGATGGAATAAGTCCTGCGTTTGTTTGTTTGTTCTGTTTTTTAAATTCCTTACTGGGTTTCTTGTCCTTTTCTGATTTGTTTCCCTCTTTTATATTTAACGGAAGTGTATGGTGAGACTTTGTAACCAGATGTGGATTTTGCAGGGTTCAGTTGGTAGGAAAGGCCTCATGAAGGCCGCCTGCCCAGCAGCGGACTTCATACGAGTATTATTCTTTTACAGCTTGAAGTGTGCTGTCAACCACAGAAATGAATATGTAGAAAACATTGGATCCCCAACAGTTTTTAATTACATCATAGTCATAAGCCTAATTGTCAACAACATACAGGAATCTACATTTATTCTCATGTTAAAAACATAAAGGGAAGAATAAAAGTGTTAACAAATGAGGCTAAACATCCTTTCAATATTCAGAGAAAAATAGCCTTAGGATACAGTTGTTCAGTTAACTAAAGATTGAAATCTGACTGTGGATTTTTGTCTCATATTGCTTCCAGACACAGGGACAAAAATTAATGAACCAATAATGATGATACATAATTTATTATATATGTCATGGTTACAGGGGTGGCTGTACCTCTGTCCCCTTCCTAGTTTCTCTGAGTGCAGTCCTCATGTCATTCCTTCTGGAGTGGAGTGACATGATTTTTCAACTTTAGATACCATGTGTATCAACCATTGATATCCTGCAGGTCGGACTGGGTTCTGGAGGTCTGTGACCTATTGTATACAGTAATAAAACAGTCTTTAAAAACCAAAAATATGTTTTATTTTATAGTAGGGACAGTGTTTAGAGAAAAAAGATTTAAAAAAACATAGTCTACAGACATCCACCTTATCCGTAGTCTTACTATCCTAGGGTGATAACCTAGGCAGGCTTAATTTCTACAGACATCTCCATCAGGGTCTTATGTCTCAGTCGGGTTCCCCTGAACAACTATCTCGCTCTTGGGAGAGTGTTCTTCAATCTTTTCCTGCCCAGGCATTGTCTCTTAACAACCCTTCAGTGCTTGCAGAGAAGTATCTTATCTTGAGCTAGTCTTTCCTGATTGTTTATCCTGAATACCCACTACTAAACTTAACCAATATATTGTGCCAATACTTCCTAATAACCATATGAATGTATAGTATTAATAAATTATTACAGAGAAGTCCAAATCTGTCACAGTATAAAGGAGTGTTTGTATAGATACTGTCATACAATATGACACTATCTAGAGAAAATTCTGGTTTATTTTGGAAGGGTAAAATTTACAGAGCCCCACGCTGTGGTGAAGCAAAAATACTCCTGACTCAGTCATTATGGTGATTTGACATTGTAGTAACACACACTAAGATTATGATTGGCTGCACTGTACATAGCAATTCTGGTAGAAAAAAGTGACTTACTGAATTAGTAAATTTAGGTCAATTCTGATGACACTTGAAAAAATAGCACACCAGGATGCTTCAGATTGATTCACTCATGAGGAACTTGATTTTAGGAATACATTTGTACAAAAAAGTGTAGCTAATTTGAACATGCTGTTACCATGGTTGAGCGAGCAAACGGGTCAACTGCACATGCAAGAGCTTATTTGCACTCATAGGTTGACAAATGCACTCACAGTTATTTGTTACTTGGAAAT
The DNA here is from genome assembly GCA_007922175.1 of Pelusios castaneus. Lineage (NCBI taxonomy): Eukaryota > Metazoa > Chordata > Testudines > Pelomedusidae > Pelusios > Pelusios castaneus. The sequence goes on from ML685783.1 coordinate 27,124,216, forward strand.
ACAAATTATGTATGTATATACATTTCTAAAAATTTGGCTTGGAAATCTTTCATAAGGCTGGTGTAGAGCAGCAACTACAATTTCACGTGAAGTTGCTCGAGCCAGATGGCTACATCAGGAGTGGCAGAATTTGTTGCTGTGATGCATCCTTCATGTTTATAAATTGGGCAGTATAGGTGATGATATGTTTGGTGGTTTGTTGTGAGTCATCACACTCACATGCCGGGAAATCCTTGATTTTCCATTTCTGTACATTGAATTATCTACTGTGATTGGTTTGGCTTTAGTTCAGAGTTGACCAAGACGTTTGTGGGAGATCAAACTCAGGAGTCTTCCACATGAGATCCCATACAAGGTGCTTACTTTTGTAGTTTTATTAGCCCAATCTGCTTTTTAAGCCTCCTTCTTATTAAAGTCTGATTGCATGAGGCTAAGAAAATATTCCCAGAAAGCCTTGCAGGATTTAAGCCATTGCGTCAGAGGCCCATTGCTGAGGTCTTGGTTAATAGGAAGACAGTTGCCTCCTGGATTTACTGAGCTTTATAAAGTATCGCCGTAGTAGTGCATATCAGGAGGGGAGTGATGTTGGACCAAACAGGTAGCCATGGTTTGGAAAAGATACATAACTGTTAAGGAAACAACATTGGACAATTACACTCTTGCTTTTAACGTAGTTTTTACTTGAAACTTCTTTTTCATACTAAATTTGCATTTTGAATGTTTGACAGGTCTGAGGGTTTGCAGTGCATATGTAACATTTTTTTAACTTCATACTACCTTTAGACTTCCTTAAATTTGTTCAGTATCAGAAGATAACTCGTTTCGAACAAATCAAAGGATGTTCTAGTAATTCCAAACAATGCCCTAAAACTAAGTGTGTAAATCTCCTTTTTTCAGATAAGGTTGCTCAGGTCTAATTCTGGTATTTAACAGCTACTGAAACCAGTTTTAGTAACTGCAGGGAATGCGGTAATAGTCATCTACATGAAAAACTGCTATGATAAATTTTCAGCATTTTTCAGATCAGATCACATATGTAGATGCTGTTAATGTGGATTGTATACCTAATCTGTCAAGCACACGTCATTCTTGTGTTCAGCGAGGTACTTACATTCATACGTAACTTCATACTGGTAATTCTAGATATTGGAAATTCATGACTGAGGCTCCCCAAACTAATTAGATTTCAGTAAATGATTGAATAAATTGGGTTCTTTTTATTTGCCTCCTGAATTTGAGCTTTTAATTGGCTTGGGGTGATGTTTCTTCTGCAGCCATGAGGGCTAGAAATGTATCTTTTCCCTAACTGAAACCTGAGATTCTCACATGATCGCACAATTTTAAGAGCTGAGACTTTAAGAAAATATCAAATGCAGCAAGATTCGCATTAAAATCACAGGTATTGGCAACAATGATTCAGCTTCCGAGTAGTACTAGTCGGACGACTTGCATTGTTGAAGTAAGATACATGTGGGTAAGACAGGATGACCAGACATCCTGCTATTAAGGGCTGTCTTGTATACACAACTGTACCCTCGACCCCTGGAAAGAAGTGTTCCCTTTTTTACGTTTGCTCTCTGGTCATCCTAGGTTAAGAACCTGGCTGAATCAGAGTCAAAACTGGTAGAACTATTCTTAAAAAGATTTTAAAGGTGGGTTTTTTTCATCTTTTGTTTTTCAAGCCCAACTCTTTAGAAAATTTAAAATAATTTAAAAAAAGTTATAAAACCCAATTCTGTGTGCACATTTGTTTGTTATTGACGTGTTATTTCTGAGTATTTGGTTGCTGACTTGGACCTAATCAAGAGTCCATAGGAATCTTCTGTTTTGGCTATAGTGAATTTTGGTCAGGTTCATTGATAATGTTTTTGTTTGTTTTATTAGAAAAATTAACACTGTTGCCTGTCTTGCACCTCACTCCTCCCACCAAAACCCGTCAGTCAATAAATCAAAAAAAATTAAAGAATTATAGTTAGCAAAGAGATGATTTAAGACATTTATTTTTGTGCTTCCAGCTGTTACTTCAAGATTAATAATTGCTGAAGAATGGGTAGGAAAGCATCTTGACACATTATTACGCATGTGTATCTGGGGAGGTCCTTGGAAGACAACTAATGACTTACAGTTTATTAATATAACAAATTGGATTTAACAGTTAAAATAGATTAGAGATTTATTTTCCTAGAAGCACAGTAGTAGCTTGACTGTTTTTCATGCTATCTTTTTTGTTCGTTTTTATTCAATTTTACATGGTTTGTAAATATTCATCTTGCTTCTTCTAGTGTAAGGCATTGATAGATGCTTTCAAAACACAGGGAAGCCGAAGATCAAGAAAAGGCAATTGAGTTCTTTCTGTCATACTTCTTCCTTATATGTTTTCCACATACTGCTTTCAAATGTGTAAAATGGATTGCATTGTCCCCAGAGCACCGTGGTGCTTCTTTCAGTGGCCCTTCTTGGTAATTTCTTCCACATGTTTAGAACCCTTTGGGTGAAAATGTGTTTCCAAAATTATTGTGTTCCCATTTTCCTATGCTGAGATCATTTTCCTCGGGTTTGTTTTCTTGATCATTTTGAAGACTTTGTCAGTTTTATAAATCGTCTTCATAATGTAATAAAAATAATAATTAAGTCACCAGAACTTAATTTTTCTTGCCAAAGTCCAACAGCAATTGAGCCAATATTAGAGTAGATGTTGGAATCAGTGGAAGAGTCTGCATGTACTGGGTAGTTAAAGCTAGCTGAAGAATAGGACCTTAAGGTAAATTTTCTCAGAAGTGCTACTTGTGCCACCCTCAGGGCCAGTAGATTGTGCCAAATCAGAAACTTGAATTCAAGGCTGAAAAATTGGTTTAGACAATTGGCTGTTTGGTTGATGTTACTTTGGAGTTATTCTTGTGTCTGGATGAGATATAACTGAATCATGTCATTGCCAATATACGTGCAGAGAGGGATGGTTTGTATATTCTTAAATATTATATGCCATAAACGAGGGGTAATAAATTATTTTTTGTCATGGTCCAAATGTCTTGGTCAAGATCCAGACCCCAAAAAATCATAACAATAGTGGTAATAATACGTACATGAAAAGATTTTGCAATCTGTTGAAAGCCATCTGGTGATCTGGATTTGGCCCACAGTCTGCCTATTAACTATCCCATCATAAACCATCTTGAAAAGAATATTGGACTGTTATAGAGGGAGGGACAGTATCTGTCAAGGTCTATTTATAAGGCAGTAACCAGACAGTAACAATCATTATTTAAGTCCACATTTGAATAGCTGTCTTCTCCCATACAGCTCCAGCACCTAAGAAAATGTTGAACTTTCCATTGTATATCTACTGCTGAATTTTCTCTTTTTTTGAGGGAGAGAAGGCTTTCCAAATTGTTCTGTTTGAGACCTGTAAGAAACTTCCTTTGAGTCATATTTCTTTTCTGTAGATGTACACCTCTACTTCCTGTTTGCTGCTTTACTGTATCTGCATGTTCAGCTGGAAGTATTTTGGACTTTGCCAAAACAATTAACAATTCCTCATTATAATGCTGTAGAGCTTTCCATTTAACAGATTTATGTATTTCTGAAGCAGTCGTTCACTTCTGTACAGTTTTACATATATGTCTCCTTTTGATGTACAAGCACCTAACTATCCCAAACCATCCTTTCTAGTCTGCTCTCTTAGATCTCAGCCCTGCAAAAACATAAACACATGCTTCACTTAAACCAGGTGAATGACTCCATTAAGTTCAACGGGAATACTCAATTCAAGTTAAGCAGTCATGGAATTCTTTGCAGGATTGGAACCGTAGAAATTAATCTCAAATACAGGACTTTGTATTTTTGTATTATCCCTGAGAATAACTCCTACAAATAATAGTGCAAAGTTTAGTGAAGCACGATCTTTCCCTCTGAAATAAAGTTGGCAGTGTTGCGTGCTAGTTAGAGCAGTGGTTCTCAACCACTGTGTCGGTACACATTCTTGTGTCGCTACACAGCAGTATGTGTGTTGTGGAGAGCTGGGTGGAGGATTGGATTTGGCCAAGGTGGTGGTGGGAGTGGTCTGTGTTTCCTGTAGGGTCATGCGCATCACCAAGTGTGTTGCAACCTGCACTGAGTTAGAGCATCAGACTGGGGGTTGGGATTCCTGGCTGCCATACACTTTAATATTAAAGTCAAGATAATAATAAATATATAACTGAAGAGCTTTAATATCTTCACCTTAAAATGTGCTATCTATAACAAGCTATTATTATATGGATCTTGTTGGTATCCTTAATCAAACTTATTCATCCTTATTCCAAAGGGGTAGCCGTGTTAGTCTATTGTAGAAAGACAACAGAGTCCTGTGGCACTTTTGAAGACTCTGTTAGTCTTTAAAAGTGCCACAGGACTCTGTTGTCTTTATTCATCCTTAGAATTCCTTTGTTTGGTCACACAAATTGATTTTACATCCTTGCTGAAATTCTCACCCCCATAGTAAACTAATAAATATAAATTAATAAATGTGTTAAGAAGAACATTATGTACCTATTGGAAAACAAGCAGTTATTTTGTACCAGCCTCCCTTGTCTCATCTTGTGAAACATTACATCTCTGAACATTCAAATCCTCACTGACATGAATAATTCTGGATTGTTTAAAGAATTCCGCAGCCGTCAGTGAGGTTTCATGTTTGAGTCAGGATTACTCATATAAGGAAAGGTTTATATGACCAGCTCCAAGATAATAAACTTCTTGAAGCTAGTAACTTTTCTTTGTTCTGTCTGTGGAACTTCAGGAAGTCTTACGGCACTAACAAAAAATACTAAATAACAGTTTTTGTGTGCCTGATGTCAAATTGATTTGTAGTTTGCTTAGAATCTAAGTCCCTTTATTGACTAATAGTTTTGTAACAACCATTTTCTACAACTTTAGGCACTCTGTTAAACTGAGCATTCACTCTGCCTACTGAAGCTTTTAGTACGCTAGGACGGGTGTGGAGTTCAGACGTGCAGTTGTATCAGTCTTTGGAAGTCTATTTAATACCCTTCTGGTTGGCACTTCTGTAATCCTTAGTTTTTCATTCTGAACTGTTTGATTCAGGAAGAGAAATAAAAAGTGGAGAGAAGGAAATGTGCAAACTAGCTGATATATATTTCTTGTGTTCACTTGTCTTTGAAAAGTCATATCCTTTCCTCCAAGGATCAATTCATTTATGTTTGGACGTTCCTGCTGATGTTATTTGTTTTGTATTTGCTTATTCGACTTCCCTCTTTTATCACCATTTTACTTTTTTTTTTCATTTTAACATTTGTCCCATTCCCTTGCAACTTTCTTTAATTCACTTGGTGTCTGTTCTCACTTTAGACTCCTAAGTGTTTTGGAATGACTATGCTGTAATATTGTTCCTTGCGTAACTATTCTTTAAGTGTTTTGCTCCTGTAGCTTATATAGCTGATCCTTCTTGTAGAGGGCTTTAATAAATATGTGTTCCCTCATAGCTGGCGCTTTTTGAAAACAAAAACGAATGCTCCAGTACTTGACCATGCTCCTTTTCATTTTTCAGATGTAGTTCAGAGGTGTGCAATGCAAAATGTTTGGTTGAGTTTGGCTCGAGGCTTAATTGTGAATGTGGGTGGAGATTGGTTGCGCCTTCCTTCCTTGGATGAAATTCTGTCCCCACAGCAGCCTGTGGGAATTTTGCCATTGGCTTCAGGGTGGCCAGAATTTGACCCCAGTGCTTTTCCCCCCTCCCAAAATCCAGTCTCAAATGAACCCCAAGGCACATGTCTGCACATCACGTTTGGTTGCTTTCCCCAGTTCTTCGGGGATGCTGGATGGACTGTTTGGTAGGCCACCATGTATGGGTCACTACTTCCTTCATATCTTAAAGGGGCTTTTGGAGAGAGGTCAGACTAGCTTGTCATCCAATAGTGCAGCAGAAAAGGGAAGCACTCATATACCTGCTGCGAGGCTGCTCTAGAGCGTTTCAGGACACAGTACCTCATATATCTTAGCAGACATTGTCAAATTTGAATATCCCCAGGGCCATTGGAATTCTGTGTCCCTGCCAGTTATTGGGGGGAGGCTGTGCTGCAGTTTGTGCACACCCCTGACTGTAGGACAGCAGCCCATAGGTTAGTTAGGAAGTATATCATAATCATGATGTTTTCAAATATTGTGTTCAGAATCTGAGCTCTTGCTTAGTTGCAATTGCTCGGGTATATCTCATGATTTTTCTTCAAGTCAGGTTCCTATGGGCGCTCCACAGGTGCGGCGGTGCCCCTGGCCTCGGGATCAGAGATCTTCATCAGCGGAGCCTGTTGGATTGCCCATGCACCTGTGCTTAGTGGACCGCCCATCTGCCTCTCCCGTCTCGTGCTGTGCGTGGAATATAACTCTGTGCAGTCCAACCGCCATCAGTTCCTTCTCCACTGCCTTTGGTCTGGGATGGAATCCACAGCAGAGCCCCCTTCTCCTATTCCCTCAATATAGTGTAGTTAATTCCAGAGGGGTAACCGTGTTAGTCTGTGTACAGCAAAAAATAACGAGAGTTCTGTGGCACTTTATAGACTAACAGATTTTCTTCGGCATAAGCTTTCGTGGGCTATAACCCACTTCGTCAGATGCATGCATGCATGCAAGTGGGTTATAGCCCACGAAAGCTTATGCCGAAGAAAATCTGTTAGTCTGTAAGGTGCCACAGGACTCTCGTTTTTATAGTGTAGTTAGTTTCTTTCGTTGTCTTCTCCTTTTATTGTCTATCAAAAATTCTTATTTTATTTTATTTTGTCTCTTCCTTTACAGTGTTTTCATAGCTTAAGTTTCTCTTCCCCACCCAAATCCTGCCTTTTCCTAGAGGGAAGCCTTTTCCTTCACAGTTACGCCTGACTCCCCAGGTTTAAGATGTGCTTTTCTTATGGGGTCACCTTTAAGTAATGGATGGTCATCTGCACTTTGTGGGAGAGGGACATGCCCCACGAACGTGTATCTACTGCCTCAGTCTGAAACCCAGGGCCAGAAAAGACCAGGGCATCAGATTAAAATGTCTCACGGAGAATTTTGCTACGACTGGCAACGGGCCTGGGCCTCAGTCCCTTGTTCTGCTAAGTCATCTACCAATCCTCAGTCTCCAGGGCCCCTCAAGAGAGAGTCATTCCTTGCTCATTCAAATGACAAGAGATGGGCTTCCTCCTCACATTCTGAGGCACAGTCCACCAGAACACCATCTCCAGCTAAGTTGATTGCCTTATCTGACTGGGGACATAGCTCCAGGGCTTGTCTGAGTCCTCTAGTACTAGCTTGAAGAAATGTCTAAGGACCCTAATCTGGCAGGCCCTACAGCCTTTGGAACCATTTCCCAGTTCTGGGAGGTGAGAGAAGCCACCTTAATGAGCCATGGTACTGGTGTCATTTTCTGGCACAGGTGAAACCATCAGCACTGAGCAAGTTGGCGGTTCCCTACTAATGCCCCATTGATGATATTTGTAAAGCTACCGCATGGGGATCAACAGACCCGTTCTCCCAGCACTATGCTATTACTCATGAAGCTGCAGCGGACATTCTTTTAGGCCATGATGTTCTCTCCTCGGCCGTACATCACTCTGAAGCCCCCGCCTTCCAACTAGGGGCACGGCTCTATCGTCACCTACGGGGGAGCACCGACGGGGACATCACTGGAAGAAGATAAGGATCCTCACCCTGTGCAGTAACTGAGGTTCTTCAAGATGTGTCTTCCTATGGTGCTCCACTACCTGCCATCCTCCCCTCTGCTTCGGAGCAGAAAACATAAGCTCTGCGGCAGAGAAAGAACAGAGGCAGTCAGACTGCACGGTGCTATGTATACGTCCTGCACACAGCATGAGAGAGATGTGTGTGGGTGGTCCGACAGGCAATGCTGCTGAAGATCTCCAGTCCTAGGTGCAGGGGGCGCTGCTGTATCTACAGTGGAGCAGCCATAGAAGGAAACGTCTCGAAGAACCTCAGTTACTGAACAAGGTGAGTAACTTCCTCTCTTGTTCCCTGATTGAACTGTATAGACAGTTCATATTGTTCTCTTTCAAGTAAGCCTTGAACTTAGACTGATCCCAATTGAGGATTTTCTTCTATTCAGTTCTATGTTACCAGTAATCTGGTCAGTTCTTCTGGTGCAAAGTACATCTGGGCAAGTAATGCAAAAAAACCTGTATAAAAATAGTCATTGTAATTTTAAGTGAATTCTCTTCTGACACAGTCATACCTCTTTTGTGTATTGCTTTTAGTGACCATTCAAGGCATTTGAGTTTTACTTTTAAATGTTTTTTTTCCCCAGGAAATCTCATTGCACAGTTCCACATGTGAGTGTTGACAGAAACCAAATTTTTAATTTGTGTGCAAAATTGCAGTTCATCCAGTCAAGGAACAGAAATATCATGCGACTTAAATAATTCGTTGCAACTAAGCAACACGGCTCACAATTTGAATGTTTGGGAGCAAGCCACTGAGTAAAATATTTTAAAATATCATGATTATTATGTACTCATCCTACCTCATGGAATTGTGGGAGGATTGTTTAACCGTTTATATTAGTGCAACACTTTCATGATATAAAGGACTGTTTAAGTGTTAATTATGACTATGAATATATACATTATTTTTGCATACTGTATTTATGATAGTTCTTGAAATATCTAGGTTACCACGCATAAACATATGAAGTAGAACTGTTGATGCCCTTCGTACAGTAAGTGTATTCCTAAAATTGGCAGGGTGCATCGTACCATTCTTTGAGATCTCTGACAGCAAATGGCATTATTGCTCTGTTTCTAGGGTGGAAAAACATGACCTGTTCTTTTTATACCACAAGATGCCCCATCTTTTAGTCAGTTTTGTCACGCTGGCTTAACAGCAGGTTATTCTTTTCATAGAATCATAGAATAATAGGGTTGGAAGGGACCTCACGAGGTCATCTAGTCCAACCCCCTGCTAAAAAGCAGGACCACTCCCCCTAAATCACCCCAGCCAGGGTTTTGTCTAACCGAGCCTTAAAAATCTCCAAAGATGGAGATTCTACCACCTCCCTAGGTAATCCATTTCAATGCTTCTAGTGAGAAAGTTTTTCCTAATATCCAATCTTGACCTCCCCAGCTGTAATTTGAAACCATTGCTCCTTGTTCTGTCCTCTGCTACCCTCGAGAACAGCCTAGCTCCCTCCTCTTTGGAGCAACCCTTCAAGTAGCTGAAGGTTGCTATCAAATCTCCCCTCAGTCTTCTCTTCTGTAGACTAAATAAGCCTAGTTCCTTCAGTCTCTCCTCATAAGTCATGTGCCCCAGCCCCCTAATCATTTTTGTTGCCCTCCGTTGGACTCTTTCTAATTTGTCCACATCCTTTCTGTAGTGGGGAGCCCAAAACTGGACACAGTATTGCAGATGTGGCCTGACCAGTGTCAAATAGAGGGGAATTATCACATCTGCTGGCAATACTCCTACTGATGCAGCCTAATATGCCATTGGCCTTTTTTGCAACAAGGGCACACTGTTGGCTCATATTCATCTTCCCGTCCACCATAACCCCCAGGTCCTTTTCTACAGCGCTGCTACTTAGCCGATCGGTCCCCAGCCTGTAGCAGTGCATGGGATTTTTCCGTCCTAAGTGCAGGACTTTGCACTTGTCTTTGTTGAACCTCATGAGGTTTCTTTCGGCCCAGTGTTCCAATTTGTCCAAGTCTTCCTGGATCTTGTCCCTGCCCTCCAGAGTATCTACCATTCCCCCCAACTTGGTGTCATCTGCAAACTTACTAAGCACGCAGTCTATTCCATCATCAAGGTCATTAATGAAGATGTTGAATAGAACTGGCCCCAGGACCGACCCCTGGGGCACTCCACTCGTTACTGGTTGCCAACCAGACATCGAGCCATTGATTCCTACCCGCTGAGCCCGTTGATCTAACCAGTTTTCGATCCACCTTACGGTCCACTCGTCCAACCCATACTTCCTTAACTTGCCGATGAGAATGCTCTGGGAAACCGCATCAAAAGCCTTGCTAAAGTCAAGGTATACCATGTCAATGGCTCTTCCCGCATCCACAAATCCAGTCATCTCATCATAGAAGGAAATCAGGTTGGTCAGGCACGATTTGCCCTTGGTGAATCCATGTTGACTGTTCCTGATCACTCTATTTTCCTCTAAGTGTCTAAATGTCTAAGCTGAAGTCCAGACTTTGAATTACCAAGAAAGAAACTTACTGTGCCAGTTTTGAGAGTCTCAGGAATATGTGAAGATGCCTTTTAAAATTTCAGAGCACTCCCCTTCGCTGGTTAAAATAAAACTGCAAAATGAGTTGGTTCAGCAATCTTGATTACACTTGGAAAAATGGTATTTTCTAAGTAAACCTGGGGGATTGTGGGATATGAAGCTTTATTTTCTATATTTTGAGAGACGTATTTACTTTTAAACAGTTTTGATTGAGTTATTGACACACATTTTACTGGGTTAATAGCAATTTGATATTAATAGCATTGCCTAAAGATTGGTATAGTGGAGGCTGCTAGTGTGTAAGCTTTCTCTGAACGGCACAGTCATTCTTTTCAGGGCTGTCTTGAAACTAAGGCGAAAAAGTCTCTCTCTTGGAGGGGAAGAGGGAAAACCGATCCACGTGGATTTGTTCGGCAAAAAGTTCTGTTTAAATACAATGGTTTTTATCACAAAAGTGCCCCTGCAACGGTTACCCCTACACTGTAACTGGCCCACGGTGTTCTGAATTTATCACTTCAGTTCTGGATATCAACAGCTTATCCAAATGGGCAGGCAGGAGTATAAGCTGATCTGTCCTCAAGATTTTCTTTCACGTCACCAATTTTATTGCCGGTTTTAAGTCCTACTTACCGAAACACTGCTTTTCCAGTGTCAGAGCTTCTTCTGAGCAGACTGGCCGTCAGCGCAAAATCTCTGTTAGTTTTGTAATTTTAACAGTGCCCACCGGAAATTTATTAGAGCGCTTCAAATTCATTGAACTTGTTATATTGGAATTAAATCTTGGTATTAAAACAGGACAGGCTGGTGCACTACAGCACTGCACCTCCTAAGCCTTCACAGTCCCAAATACGTTTCTTTTTTACAGTAAGCCCAAGCTGTATCATAGCTGGGGTTAGGATATTGACCATAGCTCTTGTGAGAACAGTCTTTACTGAACTCCTCAGTGATCTATTAAAGCCAAATAAAACTAAAGAAACCAAACCTCTAGCCAAATGTTTCTGCTAAATTCCTTCTTGTTTTGAAAAGATTTTTATTTATTTTTCCGATTACCGAGGACCAGACCAATGAGGAGTTATTGCTCTCAGGAGTCTTTCTAGTGTTTAAAATGACCCCAGTAACAATGCAAATCCAAGTCAATAAGTGGTAAAGTTGGATGTAAAAAAAGAAAGAGAAACTGGAAAGCGTACATAATTCAATCAGTTTAGTTTGTCTACACACATGACGTATTAAACACTTTTCTGAGTGTATCTCAATCCACAGATGTTAACATTTGGAATATTATCCAGGTTCACATCTACACAATTTTAAATAATGGCTGTTCAAATCATATTTAAATTCTCTAACACACCGTTTCCACAACGTATGTCTATCCTCTTTTATGTCCCCAATTCAGCCAGGAACTGAAGGATGTGTCTTATTTTAAGCATATGAGTAAACCTGTTGACTGCGTGCTTTAAGTTAGGCACACACTTCAGTTCCTTGCCAAGCTGGATCCTATACAAATGCTTTGATATAGGTGTGTATGTGTTTCCCTTAAAGTGTGTGTGCGCGTGTGTGTGTGTATAATATGTATGTATATAATAAAAATAAATGTTCAGCGATGCAGAAAAACCCCTAGATGCTGTTTATATTTTCCAAATGGCTCATTTAATAACATGCTGGTTTTCCAGCCGGCAGAATGCGGGTTCACTGGAGTATTCATGTAATCCAATTTTTTGTGCCACTCTTCAGATGAGATTTCAAACATAGGCCTCATCTAACTATCCTTGATGGGTAATGTCCACGTAGAAGTTAAATAAATATGTAATTTCCAAGAGTAGGGGAGAAACCTGAGTGCTGTCGCCAAGGTTCCTGTGCCATGAATAAACATGTTCCATGCCTTTGACTGTTTGTCTCGTTTTGCCCAAACTGTCACTTTTTTGCCTTGTAAAATCTTTTTTTCAGAGCATACCTTTAAAACTAGTTCTTCTGGGTTCTTTTCCATAAGGTCAAATTCCAAAGGGGTAGCCGTGTTAGTCTATTGTAGAAAGACAAAAGAGTCTTGTGGCACTTTTAAAGACTAACAGATTTATTAATCGCATGAGCTTTCGTGGGAGAAAATCCCACTTCGTCAGACGCTTTGAAGATAGGAAAGCTCATGCGATTAATAAATCTGTTAGTCTTTAAAAGTGCCACAAGACTCTGTTGTCTTTTCCATAAGGTTCATGTTGTGCGACTATTGCTGGATGTTCACTCAAGGCTTGTTTTCAGTCTGTGATGCTCAAGCAGAAACCTGGTTTTAACTGTGCTACGATTGGACGTGAATACAGTCTCCACTCTGAAGTCTCTCAGTTAATCACTGCCGTTTTGAACTCTTGCAGTGGTAAAGGAGTTAGCCTAATTGCCGGAGGTTTATTTAAAACAAATAAATGTTGAATCTCTTACAAATCAGCCAAAATATTATTTAATTTCTCTGGAGACAGGGGTTTATTTTTGTAGAGTAGGAATTGGTTTATTTTCGTAAGATTAATTCTGCTTTGTGCCTTTGTACTGCAGCTACCAGGCGTTTTCCTCTGGCACAAGTACCAGAATTGCACCCAGCTTTGTTAGTAAAATAAATACAACTATTCTGAATAATGGAACAAGTTAATTCTTCCAATATTTACATGGGCAGGTGTTTCTCTTTATTTTTCTTTGTTTTAAAGAGATGATTGATGGCACCTAGCGAGAGAATGAAACCTAGCTTGCTCCTAGTCTTATTGCTAATGCTCATATATCAAGCTAGTAAAGGGGATGAATCCCAGAGGAATGAAGTGAGTAAGAGTTAAGGGTCAACCATCTCCCTGGGTGGGAAAAACACACACGCACGCTCATCAGAAGGTATTCCACAGAGGCTGAAATGGCAGCAAACCGCGTCTGTGTTTTGTTCTCTTGACAGAAGGTTTCCCTTTACTAAAAGTTTAGAAGTCCCCCTACTCTGTTTCTACAGCAACACATGTTTTTTCAGCAGCTCCTAACACCCCTTCATTCCACTTCTCATGCACACACACACAATTGTTGCAGTGAGTGTAGTTTCTGGACACAGAGAGTGGCCAGCTGTCTTTTAAGATGAAAGAAGTGAATGTAATGTGGCTGAGAAGAATTTGAGAATGGCACTGAAAAGCAGCCTGCTTTTCTGTGCAATAGAATGGGGTTAGAAGGAAATGTATGATCTTGAAAGAAGTGTGGAGAGAAGTGAGAAGTTCTAATCAGCTGCCATGAACTGAGCTCCTGAATTAGTGTAGCGAGAACAACACATCTTAAAACTCGGTATTTAAAGTAGAGGTCAGTCTGAAAACCCAGATCTGAGCACCTTTCTGCCCCACTCCCTCCAGACGTTCTGAGGAAGAAGAGGTTCGAGATCTGAGCCTGGATCCAAACCTAAATGTATATGCATGGGCAGTGACAGTAACCAATGACGGGTTAACATTATGCCTATTCTGCTGCACCAGCTTTGCCCACCCCGTTGTTAGCTTCTCTCTCTGTATTCCTTTCTTCATGGAACGCTCGCCTTGCATGCATCTGTAAGGCCACCTCTGCTGCAGAGCACATAAGATATTAGTCAATTGACAGCAAGGCTGAGGGACAGATGGGGAGAGTTGTCATGGGTTTTGTAAAAGTATAATCATTTTATAAAATGCGGGAGTGTATTTGACTGTGTCTCTGTTCCCACATCTTTTGTGTGCCTTTTATCTTCTAAAATTGGGAGCTCTTAGAGGTAGAGCCCAGGGCTTTGCATATGTGTATACATAGTACAGAAAATCTATCCTTTACTCTAAACTGCCTACCCCTCTGGTATATGTATAACAGAATCATCCCCCCCTCTGAATCTCCTTCATTTCAACTCCGTTTGCCTTCATTCTCCTTTTGACTATTCCTTCCCCTCATCCTTTCTTCCAGGCCACTTCATGTGACTGAAACAGACACCCACCTTCTCAAAGGCCAACAACCTCCTGTCCTCTACAGATAATCCTTTCTGAAAAATCAATTGTTTAAGTGATTCCTCTACCATTAATCTTTACGCTTATGTTTGTCTCTACCACTTGTGTATCAGACCTTGGCAAATGGATTCAATAAAAATAACCAGAATTGATTATAAAATCCTTGGGAACAGGACCTCATCTTGTTTTGTATGAGTAAAATGACTATTACATCTATGATACTGTATAAGTAGTAATGTATATATGTATGGTCATGTTACTTAGCAGCTGTATAGCCTTCATACAGTTAAAATGTAACACAGACACTAGATATCTATTCCCCAGTCCGGCAAAGATTTATGCATGTGCTTAACGTCAACAGCTGAGTAGTACCATTGAACTAAAGGTAATTTAAAGTTAAGCGTTCGTGTGTGTGTAGTCTACACTGCAAACTCAGATATGTATCATGTTTCTGAGTAGTTGGGAAATCTTTTAAAGTGTCCAGTCAATGTAATATTAAAGATTATAATATGTGAATTTTTATATACATTTTTATTAAAGATATAAATCCCTGAAACACTAAAATAAATTTTAAAAGCACTACATTATTTTGTGGCTTTTTTTCCCCCCCAGAATATGCTTTGTGCTTCTCCGATGAAGCTGTACTTAATTGCTCGTGGGAATAACAGTTATGAAAATAAATATTTTTCGTTTTTTTACATGAGGAAAGGAAACAACATAGGTGTTCTAAGAGAAGGTGGAAAAATCTGCAAGAGACCTGTTAAGCAACAGAAATTTATAATAAAATATAAATGAGCAATTCAGTTAAAAAGTTTAGCGAATGAGTACTACAGTTACATTTATATTATTAAAAAGCTGTGCTCAGTCCATAGAAGAAATGCTCTTGATCAGTATTGTGGGACTTACACTGTTATTCAGAATGTTATAGGTAACATTATCTGTCGTCACAGATTGCAGGAAAAACTTCCACCAAATCATTTGCTTTCTTTATTTTTTGACTGTCAGGGAATTTAGATTCAGTTAAACTTTAGTTAAGTTATAGTCAAACTTGAAAACAGGCGGCTTTCCTGGATTTTTCAGTTTTTCTTATGTTGTCAGTTTAAAGATAGTGTGACATGTTGAGGTGATTTGTTTTTAGATATGTGTGCGTTCTGTGTCTCCTCCGTGTACTGTAAGTGTATTATATTCAGGTAAAAAAGCTTCCGGAAAATTTCTCCTTAGAAAAGCAGAAGATACTTCAGCAATTTCCCTATTAGTTATTGGGGTTGAATAAAGAAAAGCCAATTATACTGTCAGTTTCCTTTCTTCACAGAACTACTAGCCTGTTTTAACTCACTGATCTCTCATCATGGGGAGTATTATGGTACCATTTCCAGATGTTTATCAGTCTGACTGGAAGGGTTTCATTTCAGGGGCAGCACTCCAACACAGAGAAACCCAATAACATGGCACAGTTCAGATGATTTTGTTTGAATCGAATCAAAGAATTGCTGTAAACATTGAATAGAAATGTAAAAGGCCCTTCAAGGTTCCACACAAGCCATTTTTGGTTCAAAAAATTTCACATCTACCAGTCAGTACTTCAGCTATGGGAAACAGAAGCAAAAAGAGAAGCTATTGTAGGATTTGCAAAGTACAAATGCAAGAGCAGAAAGCTTTTTGCTACATTGTGCTGTAGGTCAGCTCAGTAAAGTGCAGTATTCTCTTCCAAACTGTAAGCAATAAAAGTAGAATTACACACAGTAAAAACAGTAACTTTTATAATCAATACTACTTGTAAATTGATTATTCTATGGATGGAAAAGTCTTTGGTTCATGTATGCTGAGATCATTCTTAGCATGGCTGCAATTGAAAGGTGATCTGTAAATGTAATGAATTTTTATATTATTAGAAATATTTGTTTTCATTTGAGCTAAACTGATATCATGCAGTACAGATCTGAGGTCAGGTTATAGAGTACACTCAAGTTTCCTAGACTATCTTGAAAATAAAACCATATGGGATATATTGGAAAATGAACACAGCCACCCAGACATTTCTCTTCTTTGCCTGGACACAGCAGGATTGATCATTAGTAGTAGGATATCTTTTTCTAATATTTTTAGATGCCAGGAACAGTTGCATTCAGTACAGATTTTAATCAGTCTGAGCAACCGAACGCCTACCGTACAGCACAGATCCCATTTTCCACATTATAAAGTATATAACTAATGCATGGCAGGTTGGGGTGTAAAGAAAAAGTTAACAAAAACAATTAGGGTGTTTTATTTTTCTAGACCTGTGATAGAAATGTAAGAAACTAGCAAATTCATGAAGGAAAATAGGATTTGTGTAAATAAAAATATAAGTATAACATTACATTATGCTCACATTTTGATGCTCTACAGTAGTTGGATGTAACATTAATGGTTTATGTGTGGAGGTAAATATTTTCCTTTACTTACAAATTACTGTATTTGGCCAGCTGATATTTCTAAAGCTGTATCAATAGTGAATAATTTAACATTT
Organism: Pelusios castaneus; assembly: GCA_007922175.1. Lineage (NCBI taxonomy): Eukaryota > Metazoa > Chordata > Testudines > Pelomedusidae > Pelusios > Pelusios castaneus. Next base: position 27,140,897 of record ML685783.1, read on the forward strand.
ACTTTATACTATCCCTATTCATTGCAATAAACTTGGATCTGATGCTTGCTACCTCAGTCAGTCCCAGAGATTTTGTCTCAAAAGAATTCTTTAGAGTGAGTTTCCTCCTAGGTTTGAGTTTATTGCTTGCTTCTGGCATATAATCTAACAGAATGCAGACTATTTAATACAGTCCAATAGCTGGAAATAAAGATCATGCTTTTTCAGGGTCACATAAACCTATTCACCTTGAAAAGTGCTCATTCATCTGAACTTTTTCATGGCTAGCATGCGGCTAGAGGATGGTTATGATAAACAGTCACTTATGACTGTGTATGTACCGTAATAATCCACTACATACATGTCTTTAAAAATATAAACCATACAGTTAAAAGATCTGTTTCATATTTATCTCACTCCTTTGAAGATGCATAGAAAAACAATATAATGCTAGCATGGCATGAATGAATGGTATGAATTCCAAGTCAGCACCTTGTATGCATTTTACCTCAGAAAACTGCCAGGAGTGAAATGCAATCTGTACAGTTTGTGTCAGTCATTATTGAAATGTTAGGCTTCACTACTGGGCTGTCCCCCTAATATTCTCAAACTTGTGTCAGGAAATTTCATTTGAACCGGAATGAACAAACTCAGCTTGGCTTCGCATCTCATCCAAAGGGACTGCACGTCTCCCTGCAGCTGCAACCCATACTCCAGTGTGACTCTGGTGTCCACATTGAACTTCAGTCCAGTTCCGATTAGCATCGATAGACTACTGGCCCTGCCAACAACGCTTAATTTCCATTAAGAATTCAGTGCTTCCCTTAGCTCAAAACGAGTATTTATTTTCACAAGCGGTGAGAGGCCAGAGCAATAGCAAAATCTGCAGTCTTCTGGATAGGCCAGGTATGGTGCTGGCAGCACATCTTTTTCTGTTAATGACCTCACCCTTGACTAGGAGGAGAGAGACACTTGAGAGATGAGTGGTGAGTCATTCTCAGTGCTGGGGCCGGTCCTTTGCTAAATGACGTATTTAGGAAATAACGCAGACTACTGTTCAGTGTCTGAAACAAAAACAAAATAAAACAAAACCTTTCATTTGGGATCTCCAGCTACAGTTGAGGAATTGTCTTGATAAACCCCTTAAGTAATTAATCAAGCAAATTACTCCTCATCGCTGACTCTTTATTTTCTCAATGTGTCAGTCCTGCTTCAGCTCATCTTCTCGTCTTGATTAAGGAGAAAATTGTGATTCAAATGTGTGATTTTGGAGGGAGACCCCTTACCAAAAAAGTGACTCACTTGCAGATACCAGCTTTCTCACCCCATAGACATGCCCTGATTCTTAGCTTGTGGGGGCTGAATGTGCACAACTGAGGATGAGGAGATCATCATTCATTTTCTGTGCCTTTACCTCTCTTCAGAGACTGTTTAATTTCATTTGTGAGCAGGACACCTGGATTCAGAGCATTTTTTTTACAGGTCACAGAGCAGCTGTTAATGGTAACCACTTTGGGTCACTTCTGATGTGGGTTGGATAAAGGCTTACCAGTCCATTACAGTCACTATGAGCTTTTAAGTAAGTTAATGGAGGACGAAAAGAAAATGGGAAGAGCTGATGATATTTACACATTTTAAACCTAACTATAACCTGACTGCTGCAGCCTGTGCCATCACTTAGAATTTCTCGTTCTCTGTTTTTAGAGGATTACCCCAATGGGACGTGGCTTGGAGATGAAAACAACCCTGAGATGCGGGTCCGTTGCCCCATCACGCCAGCTGACATGCTGCATATCAGCACCAACTGCCGCACAGCTGAGAAGATGGCGCTGACGTTGCTAGATTACCTCTTCCACCGGGAAATTCAGGCCATCTCCAACCTTTCAGGGCAAGGGAAGCATGGGAAGAAACAGCTTGATCCTCTCATGATTTACGGTATTCGCTGTGAGTATAACGCTGGTGTTTTTGATTTTGTGCTGTACAGAGAGAGATCCCACAGTTTGGCCTGACAATTGAGAGCAAAAGAGATAACCAGACCTAAATCTTTAGAACCAAGTCTTCTAAAATATTTATGCACATTCCTTTTCTGGTTTATTTGTCTCAGTATTTTTAGTATGCCTTCTCAGTAATGGCTAATGTCATACCCACTGAAGTATTTGTATGCATCTCCTGGCTCCAGTACTGCCTCTTCTCCTCCCCCACTCCTGTTTCCCACTTCCCCCTCAAACCCCAAAGTAATTACATTGTCCTCTGGACATGACACGTTAGATAGACTGTTGATTGCCCTTTACTGAAATAAAAGTAGGACACCATTTATTTATTCTGGGACCATCTGCGTCTCTAATTTATTAGTCTAATCTCTGTAGGAATAAAGTTCCCATTGCTGTCAACTAGTCGCTTCCACCTGCTTGTTGCTCAGATATTTAGAATCATAGATACTGGAAGGGACCATGAGAGGTTATTGAGTCCAGTCCCCTGCACTCATGCAGGACCAAGGACCCTCTTAAACCACCCCTGACAGGTGCTTGTCTGACCTGCTCTTAAAAACTTCCAATGAGTGAGATTCCACAATCTCCCTAGGCAAATTTATCCCAGTGGTTAATCACCCTGGACGTTAGGAATTTTTCATTATCTGCTTTACCCTTCATATTTTCCGTGGCTCCATTTTGAATTTCACTATAGGAAGTACAGCCCCTGAAAGATGATTGGCCAACCTGGTGACAACTTTGTGCTTCCTCTAGGGACGTTATTCTAGACAGCAGCCCAAGCCTACAAATATGGTTATGCGTCATTCTGACCAACTCTTCCTTTCCTCTCCAGTTATTTTGGTGGTCTCATTTATTTTTAAATAATGTATTTTTATGTGGCAAAGAGAGATTTGCTCCAGATAACTACAGGATATTCTAACAAGTCATCGTCCAGCTTCATTTTTCTAACAGCTAAGTTCTGAAGTGTGGTTCTGCTCTAAAACGTAACTTCATGATGTCTCGTTCTTGGGTTATTTTTGTAACACATATTTGTGCTCCACTCTTATATAACATTGAGCATACTTTGCACGGTTTTGATTCAACAGCAGACATTATCTTTCAGATAACTTGTTCTGCTCCCCCACCTCTATGGCACTAAACTGGCTAATCCTAGGGAAACTTAGCTAGCAGGCTAAGTGATGGTAGATTCCAGAACTTACAATGGACTCAATCTTGTTCTTACTGAAATAATTTAAAACACTTTTCTTGGCTTCACTGAGGGCAGGATTAGGCCAATCCACTTATTTAGAAACATGTTGTGTATTATGCTGCTATAGTGTAGAAGTCCGGTTGGCTCAGTCCTTAGAAAACACCATACAAACTATAATGTTTCTTTCCATTTACTATGGTTGGAAGCATAATGATAGAAGCTGGAAACATAGAATTGCAGGTTTTAAAGATTCTTATTATATCATGACAGTTTTCACGGAGTTTCTCGTAGCCCATGCTAGGCTGAGTAGAAAAACAATTACGGGAGAATAGTTTTCGTGACTATTCAAACTTCGGATTTGCTTTTTAAGACATGAAAACATTAGAAGTAACATTAGAATTATGCTCAGCTGTCCCAAATGATCAGAGTGAAATTACATTCTGTAAGAGTTGGGTGTGTGTTTTGTTACTGTTGCCACCAGACAGATGTTTTCTTAGCTTCTATTTATGGGAGGATCCTCAAGGACCAATTTAAATTAGTCTACAGTGGGTGTTTCCTAGAAATCTCTCAGGCTCTCTTTTTGATTTAAGAAGTCACTCTGAGTTCATACTAGTTCACAGGTACAGAGCATACCAAGTTTAGCACATTCCTAGTTGAGCAATATCATTTTAATGACTGAAATAAAGAAAAAAAAATCTATTTGTTTTTGTTGGAAATATAGGCGATGTTCACGTAATCAAAATAATATGAGCTTGGATCTCGGTTTTGACCAGCTGGAAGCAAAGGGGGGTGTGGGTTATCTGGATGCTTTGGCTATAAATTCCCAAGTGGAACAAACTCACTTTATTTGTTATCAGTATGTATCATTTCAAAGGTAGATGTCACTCAAGTTAAGATGAAGGAAATTGTAGCAAGACTCACTGCAATTCTCACACGTGTTTCTCTGCTTTCGAGCAGCAATTCTCAGCCTTCTGTGGTTTGTGACGTGCTTGGTGCTGTGTGCGCCCCTACAGGACACACCACCCTCCCCGCCACCGAATCCAGTCCCCTGCCACCGAATCCAGCCCCCCTACTGGGAAGGGCTCCGGTGGGCAGCTGCTGGCTCTCCGCGACACGCTTACCGTTGTGTGGCGACACAATTATGTATTGCGACACGATGGTTGAGAACTGCTGCTTTAGAGAATAGTTCAATGCCATTAAGTGTGTGGATTCCCGGTAGGAACTCTTAGGAAGATAAAGCACTATTGTCCATATGGCTTTTTCTTGTCTAGATGAGTGTTAGGAGGCTATCACAAGCTACCAAACAGATATACGCAGTTTTTCTGTAGCTTTATAGGTCGTAAGGATGCTGTGGGAAGTGTATTATGGTACATACAGTGTCTGAAATGTCCTTAGATTTGGGTGAAGGAGACCATGACTGTGAATAAGCAGTGGGTACCTTGCTGATGTGACACTATGATTACTAGAAGGTGATTGCTAAACCAACTGTTTGATGACAGAGGCAAATTGTCTTTATACACTCTAGTTTGTTTCAGGTAAGAGAAACCTGCAAATACCTTTTGAATAGTTCCAGAGGGGTAGCCATGTTAGTCTATTTGGCACTTATAAAGACTAAGAAATTTATTAAGGAAGCTTTCATGGGCATAAAAAGTGGGTTATGCCCATGAAATCTTATGCCTTAATAAATTTGTTGGTCTTTATAAGTGCCACACAGGACTACTTATTTTTTCTGAATAGTTATAGCACACGCTATTAACAAGTCATCAATCTTAAACAGATACTCATCAGCAACTACAGACCAAACAGCAGAAACATTAAGCAGGAACATATCCCTGCAACAGACCACGCTGCCAACTTTGCCCTCATATCTACACAAAAGACACCATCACAGGACCAAATCAAGCCAGTTACTCCATCAAGGGCTCATTCACCTGCTCATCCACCAATGTGATTTATGCTATCATGTGCCAGAAATGCCCCCGCCTTATATGTTGGACAAACAAGACAGTCTCTGCGCAATAGAATAAATGGACACAAGTCTGACATCAGAAATCACAACATTCAAAAACCAAGAGGGGAACACTTCAGTCTCCCTGCTGACTTCATTGACGATTTGTTAGTAGCGGTGCTCAGACAAATGAATAACAAATCACAGCTTCAGAGAGAAACTGCAGAATTGGAATTTATATGTAAATTCGACTCTGTTGCCTCATGATTAAACAGAGACTATGGATTTTATTCTCATTACAACAAGTGATTTGACCTCCCCCTCCTCTCTGTGCTGTTCTCCAGTGTTTGAATCCCAACACCTATTCTGATTTGCTGTTACAGCCTGACCTGATCCTGTGTCATATATTTCCCTGCATTTAATTTCCTCCCTTCTGTAAGTTCCCCATCTTCAAAGCGTCTGACGAAGTGAGATTTTCTCCCACGAAAGCTCATTTGATCAATAAATTTGTTAGTCTTTAAAAGTGCCACTGGACTCCCTGTTTGTTTAAATATCTTGTTGGACATGCTGTATGGTGGCTTATTTTTGGTTCACTCTGTAAGGGAAATAGAACCCTTCAAAAGCTTTCACAGTTTTATTTGATGGTGTATAAAATGTGTTGGTGACTCTGCAAGGCCTAATAAGAGCTACAGGTAATTCTATTCTTGCAGATTTTGGAGACCTTTTGAAATACTGAGGCATTGTGAATGGTACTTTTTGAAATGACTGCATATAACACCATTATTTTCACAAGTTTTTATCAGACTAACTTGTCTGAAAATTTGTTCATAAAATGAAAACAAAATCGCCAAGCTGCTTGCAAAAAGTACACATGCCGCCTCCTAAATTTACGTGCACAAACTGGGGGATTGCAGCCCAAAGTATTGTTTGCACATGCAGTTACCTCATTCATATGTGCAAAGCAGGCTTTTGAAAATAGGCTCCTTAATGGAAGTGTGCAATCACATTGGCAGTATACTCAGTAAAGTGATATAATTTGAGAGAGAGTCTGACTTCGTACAAGTAACACTGATTGAAATTAGGGGTACTACGTGAGGCATCTAAAACACAGATCTGTTGTCTCCACTCAGTGTCTGGACTAATGTGTTGCCTTCGTTCTGGAGCAAATCCCCATTTTCTAAGGGTTGCAAATGCATCAAAAGAAAAACACACTCCCAAAATGCAGACTGTGGCAAGAATACCTCTATGCAGCGTGTTTAGGATAGCTGAAAGTGGTTCTGCGGTTAGTGAGGCTCAAAATAACATCGCCAAGGCATCATAAAATTACTGTTGCGCTGTGTAGAGGTGAGGGGACCAAGTAAGGTGTCCAATACTAATGTGATTGATTCAGCTGTGGTGATTTCATGCTGTAAATTTGTATGTCATCACTGGTAATAAGTGAGCGAAAAAAGAAATTCCCTGTCGGTAGCTCGTTTATGAATTGTCTATAACATAAATGAGCATTTGGGTGACTGCACATCTGTAGTGACTCATAAACTGCCAGAGTGAAACTGTGTCCCCATTGAAGTCAATAGGAAAACTCCCATTTACTTCAGCGTGGCCAGGATTTCATCCCTCTATTTTATCAATGATGCACTGAAAGAAATGTGAAGCCCTGCAACACCACATCCTCTTGGCCTCACCATTCCGTAGACCAGCTGTTTTTTATTGCTGACATGTTCCATAAACTCCACAAAAAACAATGTACAGCACTAGGGTGGGAACTGAATCATATAATTGTCCTCAATATGCGGTTTACTGCGGGTGTGCCCTGGTCATACTCTGCTGCATTATTTTATACTTGCATAAAAAATTGTCATTGGTCAAGCATATGCCAGTCACAGCTACCAAGCTCAGGTAATCATAGAGACCTTTTTGATTCAAGTTTTCTCTTCCAGTTTGTCAGTGGAAAGATTTTCCTCCTTTTCTTTTTTCTGGGAAATAAAATAACCAACCAAATCTGTATTTAATAGAAAATATTTTGAAAAGTATAATATGCAGAAGCCACTTTTTCCAAATGAAGGGATGTATGTTTATTAAAAATTCTTGTTATATTGCATAAGTTCTACCACAACAGAAAGGGAGAGATTATCTTTGGAGGTATACATTTTCATTTAGTTGCTTGTGGGGTGGCCATGGTAGTGGAGAAAAGTTTTGGGCTAGAAACCAGAATAGTTTAAATATACTATATGGCTTTAAGTAGCTCATTACTTCAGTCCTACAAAAATATAGGGATTTTCTGGTGAAACATGATACAAGAATGCCAGTAGTTAGGACTTTTTGTTGTAATTGAAAATGTAGACGTAGCTCTTACTGGATTTTACAACAGCATCTGCAAAAATGTCTTCTTAAAAAAATCCCACACCCCAAATTTGTACTAAAGAAACTAGAGATGCAGTAAAATGATGGATTGCTAAATGGCTTTCCCCGTGATTTTAGAAAACACTATAAAAGAAGGAATTTGTTGTTGATGATGAGCACTAATGGGAGTGAAGTAGTGCCTTTAGAAGTCACTTCCCATATTTCACAATTATTTTAAATAACAATATAGTTGAGCTATTGAATGTTTGTTACTGCCTGAATGTGAAAAAGACTTGGTGTGGCAATTTTGTAAGAACTTTCACATTAGAAAACATGGTAACTCTGAAAGCAATTCTATTTTAAAATCATCTCTCTCCTAGCTTGTAACTCTGGAAAATTTCTGTGAGAAGGAAGTTTAAGGAAAATCTACGCAGCCTTTTTCAAGTTCCTTCTGAAAGGTAGTAGAAACTAAAATCTGAAAAATGATAATACTGTCAATGGAAGTGAGGGCGTGAGATTAAGATATGTCTCTGTAATGCTATGTTCTGGTGAATCTTACCCTCAGCCTATTACAGCACAAATTGTTGCTGACTTCAGTTCATGGGTTAACGTTATTTCATCTCGAATACATCTGTGCAGAGATGTTTAAAATAGCATCGATCTACTGCTAAAATTGAAAACACAGCTTAAACGGCACTATCAAAATATATGTAGGAAAACAAGCTTCCATATTTTTCATATTATGCTAGAATCCATCTGAGAATATGTCTGATTCAGAGCTTTGCTATAAAATGTGTCTTTACTTTTTCACTTGGCATGTGGCTGTTGCTTTTTTTTTTTAAGCAAGGTTAAAATCATAGGGTAGGAAAAGACTTGGTTGCCAAGTTTATTGCTTTTGTTAGGTCATAGCTCTAATCCCCGTAGACATAGATCTGTCTTTCTAAGTGACCAGATGAACTCAGAGAGATGTCAATACTGTGCCTGATAGAAGAATGAACTCAGGAGAACTAGTCTGAACAGCTTAAATAGAATTCAGCACTCTACTCTTTTACAAAATTCATTAACATGATTTTCTTCTCAAGATGGCGAGGAGGATCACTCAGACGTATGTATTAGGAAGTATGTTTGATTTCTGCCTGACTGTATAATTTATGCCAGTCTGAGCGGTGTATGTGCATAGACAATCATTCACGGAACCCAGATATATGGTGCAAATAGTGCGGCTTTGAGCTGTTCATAAATTAAGAATGTAATTTACCCCAGCTTGCAAGTGTGTGCAGAGGCCCTGCCTGTGAAGTGTGCACCAACTGCATTCAAGAAGAGCTGCAGCCCATGAACTACACAGATCACTGGATCAAAACTCCGCAGAGAAGAGCACAACGGGCTGAGGCAACTAGTAAAATTCACTGTAAATCTATTGTTGTGTTGGCTTCCTCCCTTTTCCTTTTTCTGAGGATTTTGGTCTTAACAGTAACACAGGTTAAATTACAAAAATCCCACAGGTCAATTTTACCTCTAATAGACCTTGAGCATTGAATTACGGAGGAGGAGCAATAGATAGCACTCTCTCCACAGATCATCAGCCCTAGTGCCCTTAGGCGGCTTCAGTAGTTGCCATTCTCTAATTATTTAAGAAAGGGCTATCAAACTTAATTTATAAAATAATGGAAATAGAAAAGATCCAGACATTTTCCTTTCCTCCTCCTCTTTGCTTTCTCATATCTTTATGGTTTTGGCCTTGAATTTTTTTCTTACCTTTATTTTAACAAGTTCCAGAGAGGTAGCTGTGTTAGTCTTTTATACAGCAAAAAACGAGAGTCCGGTGGCACCTTAAAGACTAACCAATTTCTTCGGGCATAAGTTTGCGTGGGCTCCAACCCACTTCGTCAGATGCATCAAGCTTAGGGCCGAAGAAATTTGTTAGTCTTTAAGGTGCCACAGGACTCTCGTTTTCTGCTTTATTTTAAAGTCGTCCTTTCCTTTCCATGATTCTGCATGGGACCGCATGCGATGTCGGGACACCGTTTCTGTGCATTGTATCAATCCCCATACGATGGAACGTAACCAGAAACATGGTTTAAAAACACTTGGACTAGATAAAATAAATGTAACCACAAGTCTTTCTTGAGCCCAACACTTGGGAGTTAGAAACTCAAGCCATTCTAATTTTGTTTAATATATTGTTCTAATAAAATATTCGTTAGAGAGCTTAAATGATTCATTGAGCAATCTGTATTTCACACACCAGATGAACTGCGTAGGGTTATGTATATTTGAGACAAACTGAAAATCCTATTCTTTAAAGAGGGAGTATATTTGAACTGGGGTGGATTAATACTCTAGGGAGCCCACTGTAGCAGGCTCATGTCAATCATGTTTTTAAAAAAATCCGTTATTACATTGATTATATCTGATCCTTAATTCTAGGATCACTGGCAAACTCAAAAGAGCGAGTCTATTTCATACACATGTAAATCCATAACTCGGGTGTTAGGGAGAATAATGCAGGAGTGTTGGGTTACCAACAGTGCAGTGGAAAGAGTGGTCGTTCTTCAAGTCCTGTCCCCATGAGTGTTCCACTCTAGCTCTGACAGCGCCTTATCTGTCAGAGATCTTCAATAGCAGTGTCTGTCCGACCACACACGACTCCTCCCCTGCCTCGCACAATGCACTGGAAATATATATAGCGTTGTGTGGTCTGACCCCTGTCGTTCCTTCTTTACTCTCTGCAGTCTGGGATGGAACCCTTAGTAGAGCCTGATTTTCACCTCCTCCTTAGATAGTCTGTAGTCAACTCTCCCCTACATAGTTAATTTTTTAGGGTTTTTTCCCTCTTACTTCCTTTCCAACCCCCCCCCCCCCCCCCAAAAAAAAAAAAATTGCGGTAAATTTTTCCTACTACTTCATTTTAATTTCTATAACCTTTTCTGGGTTCTAGAGTAGCCCTTTGAATGCAGTCATTCAAGATGATGTATGCAGGAAGTGTTGGTAAGAACTGATGTTGATCCATCTATGGTGTGCCTCAGGATGACGTGTCCCACTGACCTGAGTTGCCTTCAAATATTGTAATCTCATTTTACAGCTACTAGTTTCCCAGCATGCCTTGCTCTTAAAGGTGCCACACACAATAATAATAAATAATAATAATAATAATAGTGTGTTTTGTACATCTCCATCTGTGCCTGATTCACAGTAGATGTGAATGGTACAGCTTCAGCTATCGAGTTTGTTTCTGCACTTCAGAGCTGTTTCGAAGGCATTGGGAAGTGCTTTTAATGAGAGATGCCTTCTACCAGTAAGGCTGTGAACCATGGCTGTTTGAAGATACACTGTTACTTCTGCCTTTCCTCCTTCGTAGCTTTTGTTGTTGTCAGATGTCATAGCTTTTCTTCGGCTGCCAGTGTGTTAGTCTTGGCTTCGAGATAGGGCAGTACTGTTATGTCCATTTTACAGACAGGAAACTCAGGCACAGAGAAGTTAAGTGCCTGGTTCAAGATAATACACGAGGTCTATGGTAGAGCAGGGAATTCAACCAGGTCAAGCTTGCATCGCCGCTCACCCTGACCTCTATTACCTAGGCTCAGCGGGTAGGAATCAATGGTTCAATGTCTAGTTGGCAACCAGTAACGAGTGGAGTTCCCCAGGGGTCAGTCCTGGGGCTGGTTCTGTTCAACATCTTCATTAATGATCTGGATGATGGGATAGATTGAACGCTCAGTAAATTCACGGAGGACACTAAGCTTGGGGGGAATGGTAAACACGCTGGAGGGCAGGGACAGGATTCAGGGAAACCTAGACAAATTGGAGCATTGGGCCAAAAGAAATCTCATGAGGTTCAACAAGGACAAGTGCAAAGTTCTGCACTTAGGATTGAAAAATACCATGCCCTATGGATTCCCAGGTAGTGGTATTTACTACAAAGAAAGACTTGAAAACGGGGGCATAGCTAGCCCCTGCTTTCTGGCTGGCCCTTTACTCTTCAGGGTGGACCCGGTCAGTCCTGCTTCCAGTCATGTGACTGGAAGCTTTCTGCCGACGCTCCAGTTTTCTAACATCTTTAAAATCGGGAGGGGGAGAGGCAGCCCGGTCTTTGCCACGGAGCCGGAGCTGTGATAGATGGGTGGGCCTGTTGGCCAACTGGGTGGGCACTGCCCACCCATAGCTACACCCCTGCTTGAAAGGAAAGGAAAAAGGAGGTGGAGGTAACGGCCTTCTGAGCTGGAGGAGAGTGCTGGTCACCATACAGTCGCTCAACAGATATTAAAAGAGAAAGAGGACCTTCTCAAACAAACCCCATTCTCTTTTTGTAGAGTGTCCCAGGGAAGGGGGCTGATGGAACAAGGCTGCTTTTTACAAACATGTCACTTTCCTTGAAAGAGCTGCTGAAGTGTGGCTTCCCTTCCAAATGGCTCCTCCTTTGTAAATCAGTTATATGCTGCCACATGGAGGAAAGTGATAACCTTTTTTGGGCTAGGCAAGAATATGATGGAGAGCTCATCAAGTTTATCTCAGCACCACAGTTCTAATAAATGGCACCTGTGCTGACATCTGCTTATAGATTGGATCTAAAATACTAAAATACTGATGTTCCTCTATTTTCTGGGTACTTATAGGTATTGCATTTGCTTTTCTTGGCCAGTTACTGATTAATAAACTGAAATTAAGGCAGCAAATTCAGGAAATAAAATAAATTATTGGCAGTGTTTTTTCTTTCCTTCCCTCCTTTCCCCTGTTCTTTTGCATTACACTAATGGTGAATTTAATTTTCCACTTCTGAACATACTGATTAGCCTGTCAATCTGATATCTTTTAACTTGATTGTGCACAATATGCTATCAAGAAGCCATCTGTTCATAGACTTGTAGAAGCTAGAGATGGAAAAGATCTCAACTGTATTAGGTCATATACAGCCTCCCTCTTCAGCCAATGTAGGATTGTCCTGTAGTGTCTGTTCTCAGGTACTTTGGCCAGACTCATTTTAAATATCTGAAGTGCTGAAACTTCCCCTCACAACTCCTGGCGGCTGCTCATGCTAAACCTTCTGTGACGTTGGCGTCTAGGGAGCCATGCTGAGATAGTTTAAACAGGGCAAACTGCAAAGTATGGTTCAGGCAAAGCCCTGAATACGGGTGGTTTTTCAATTCTTTTATAAGATAGACCAAGCCAGCAACAAACAGCTTCCGATCTCCTCACTGGTCATTCAGAGGATAAAACATAGTCTCCTTAAAACTATATACCCCTGTGGCTAGCATTCAGACTGCCAAGTCAAATGTGATGGGGATTTCTGAAAATCTTTGTCCGTAATATATAAAAAAGTTCTACCCATCCCAAATGATCAACGGTCACATTACCAAATAGATCACTGATCACTTCAGCTCTTACCCAAACACATGCTTAATGACAATGCATATTAACTAAACTAATATTTATTTAAAAAGAAAAGACAGTAATGGTTAAAAGCTCAATGTGCATACACAGATGAAAAATAAGTTCTTAGGTCAGTTTCAAAGTAGAGAAGATAACTGAATTGCAAAGTCTCTGAAATTACCCACACAGCTTGGGAGTCACCAGTCCCTTGGCTTGGAGCTTCTGTGTTGTTAGAAATCAAGATGAAATAGTCCACGCACAGAGTTTGTTCAGATTCTCCCATGAGAATTAGCAGGGTGATTCCAGGTTGGTGCTGGGATCCCAATTTTGTGATCCAAACTTTCCTTGACAAGTGTGGACAAATTTGTGATAAAAGGAATCTGTCTACTGGAGGCATTTTAAAATCTGTTCAAGCTTATTTGTTACCTTCTTGACAGCAGGTACCTCCTTGAACAATTAATAGGTTAATACCATTTGTATTTTCCTTTGTCTTTAAGGGTCAGATTTGAGGTCATGCAATTTACAAAGTTGCTTGGTTTTTTTCTGGCCCAATTTCACACTTTCAAAATAGATTCTAAACCTAAAGATAATTCATGTTTAATTCCTCCTCATCAGATTTTGCATGTCAGTCAGCCATGTACAAGATCAGATATTCACAGCAGGGGGAACAAAGATTGTTGGGAAACGCTGATGCCTTTACATGAGAATTGCTGCTACATGGGATGAAGAGGAGGGAGGAGAGCACTTGTTTTTTTAATGAAAATCAGGAAGCTCTTGCATTTTTTTTTAAGACCCTGATATGTGACCTCTGTCCTTCACTGCTCTTTGCACACTGCATAATGCCATCTCTAATTTATATGTCATGTGTTGCATCCAAAGAGCTTCTTTACTAATATTATGAATCTATCCAAAGCTATGAAATTACAGGTGTTCGTCAGAGTTGTTCTAATTGTTATTTTCTTTGGGGTATGTGGAACTTTTCCAGAGTAATGATTGTTTGCCTTTTTATTTCGAATGCAGGGTAGAGACCAGAGTAATGGAGTACTGTTGTTTTAGTACCTGATTCTGAGTCGTATTTAGCACTTGTAATCTTCCTTGTCTTTCGTAGGAGCTCAATATTTTTCTGGTGAAGGCCCTGACTAAGCAAAATATCCTAAAAGTGCTTGAATGGATTCTGGGCAAGATACCTTTCCTTAACTATCAAAGGCCTTGTAAAGGAGGGGAAAGTATTTTTATTGCAGGGTTTAGAAGACAGAAAGTGTCTACGGATCCCATTTAATCCCTCTGGTCGTTGTGAGTGGAAAAGCAGTCCAGCCACTGAATACAGATTCAGTAGTGGAAGAATTAGTGTCTCTCTCATCTGGAAAATGCATTGCTTGATTCAAGAAAAGTTATGATTTCTTGAAACTTATAAATTAAATTCCAGAAAGTTGTATCAGCCATATTTCTCTCTGACTTGGAAACCGACCCATCCCTTTTTTGTTTGTTTTGTTTGGAAAGGGTTAAAGAGTGGAAATGCCTAAGGCTGATAATGCCACTGCTGGTAAAATGTAAATACATTCATGCAGTCTTCAGGTTTCTGTCATGCCAGTCCTTTCCAAACCCACAAGCTCCTTCGGAAGGGGAGAAAGTTTTGTTGTTGATTCGTAAGTTAGTTTTTCTTGGCAGTACATATGGTGGCTTTTGCCATCCAGATGGAATTCTGGGACACTGGAAAGGGCTTATGTAACAGGATGTCTCAGAAAGGATTTTAACATTTTTTTATATATATATATATATTTTAAAGTGACACTTTCATTTTTCCATCAATGTTGCAGCACATTGAGATGCCAAATTAAATTATGCTGCCTATTCCAATATTATAGAAGTAACAGTTTTGTTAATTTATCTTTCAAGACGTGCATATCAGAATGTGTATGAACAATGGCTCTTGGCAACAGCTCCTCAGAATCAGAAATACTTACTTTCACTGAGAAACCACTGTCATTTCTGTTATAGGTGATTCCATTTACTTAAACATCGGGCTTTAATTTTAAACTGTGGATTGCCCCTTCTAGCTATAAATTCATCAGTTATTTAGGTTTGTTCCAAGGCAAAACAAAATTACATTTGAGAAACACTGGGGATCTGTTTCTCCATAAAGAAATCCATCGTACGCCCACATCTTGAATACTGCGTGGAGATCTGATCGCCTCATCTCAAGAAAGATGTATTGGAATTGGAAAAGGTACAGAGAAGGGCAACTAAAATGATTAGGGAAAGCTTCCATATGAGGAGAGATTAATAAGACTGGGACTTTTCAACTTGGAAAAGAGATGCCTGATGGGGGATATGATAGAGGTCTTTAAAATCATGACTGGTATGGATAATGTAAATAAGGACCTGTTATTTACTGCTTCTTATAACACAAGAACTGTGGTCACCAAATTAAATGAGTAGGCAATTGTTTTTTTTTTTTTTAAAAAGGAAATATTTCTTCACACAACACATGGTCAACCTGTGGAACTTCTTGCCAGAGGATGTTGTGAAGGCCAAGACTGTAATAGGTTTCAAAAAGAACTAGATAGACCCATCCTCCATGAACTTATCAACGGCTGATAGGCAGGGAAGCAGTGCGTGCACTGAAATGTCTTTAGCCTCTGTTTGCCAGAACCTGGGAATGGATGACAAGGTGGATCACTTGATGATTACCTGTTCTGTGCATTCCCTCTAAGCACCTGGCATTGGCCCCTGTCAGATCATAAATGGATGCTGTGACGTTAGTACCATACAGAAGATATAAACAGCACTTTGGGGGTTGCCTTGTTGAAGAATGCAAGTTTTTGCTAGAAATTATGGTTAATAAAGTAACAATGTATCATTTTTGCTTATTTGCTGTATTGTCGAAATATCTGGGGAAGGCTAAGGCAAGCAACAGCAGAAGTCTCCTGTGGTTCTTAATACTTTTTAAAGCTGAAAACATTTTGAAGATCATGTTCAATTTACCATGAAAATGTTTGCGTACTATTCATTAAAATTGGCTTCTAATAGTGTAATTACAATTTGTTTCGATACAGGACTGTTAAGGAGACATTATATTGGTATGCTTGGATCCAGGTTTCAGATAAAAAAAGAAATGAAATGTGAATCTTTGGTCCTTTTAGAGGCAACTTGCATTGTGTGCCGTGAATTCTTGGAACTGCAAGGCACACGCGGGAGCCAACTTGGCTACATAGCTCTGGTTTGCCTAACTCCACAATATTTTTTACATGAAAAGTAAAACATTCTCAAAGCAAATCTATTCATGTATATTAGGGCTCTTTGATGCTTCCCACCACCATAGTAAGAGTGTCTTCCTGTGAAATAAATTGGCAATAACAAAATCCCTTGTGGATGTCATGGGGTCTCCAACTCTTCTCCCTTTTTAGATGATAAAATCTCTGCTTGGGGTAGGATTATTTTCTTGGTCAGTCCGTTTGTTCTTTAATAAAACGGAGATATTTGATAACATGGGGTAAGGATATAATGTCGTTAAACTGTTTAAGATAGTGTAACTGTTGATATTCATTTATAATTGTGGCAGTGGGATCAAAAGATCCTGTCACAGGTTCTCCTTCAGCTTGGAGTTCTTTATGCAAACAGTCCGTCATGCACTCTCACCTACGTTAACCACATGTACTTTGTCTACAGTGTCTTGTGGAGCTTCACGGCCCATCACCATGGGCTTTCTCAAAGCTTCAGTGTGCTTCCCAGGCACAGGGCAAGAGGATGGGGAGAGAGGTCTCAGTTCTCTGAGATCCTGGGCTTTTTCGCCCTTTCTCCTTCCAACTTCTCTCCCTTCCTATCTCCCTTATAACCATCTCCAGTTGACTAACTGAATCCCCTTAACTGGTTAATCACCCAGTCTTTAATCATCTTCCCAATTTAGCCCCTGTAGGGGGTCAGCCATGAACATCAAATGGTTGGTTCATGCAATGCTTAATTCAATCATCTTTAACAAAGTCTGGTTTTACAGTCCTGCTCACTCCGTACCGTGCATGGCCTATGCTACAGCAGAGTCAGGTTCAGCAGACACATGGATGTGGATGAAAGTTCCTTCATTGTTTATTAACATCACACAGGTTTAAAACTGCTGCCAGGTGGCTCTATTAGCATACGGATTAACTCAGTGGCAGCATCCTCACACAATAAATTGCAAGCTCCGAGGTGGCTTTTAGATGACAGCAGAATATGTTGTGTTTGAAGCAGAGACAAATATGTCTGCTCTTTCCATCTGATGGTATACATATTTATTTCCAGAACAAGTTGCTTGTTGAAGTTCTTTCTTGATTTGATGGAATGGTTTGGCTTTGATTGTAGCTTCAGCACAGCTTCTTCTGTACGGTAACTCCCAATCTTTTAGAGCTCTTTTTACATAAAACTTTTAGCAGTACTTTGTCTGAACCTTCTAATGAACAGTTTTTACAAAGAGCTGTTAAAACTGGACCGACTGTAGTTTAACATTTCATCTAGTTGTCTTTAAAGGTAGATTAAAGCACTCCCTGTTGATCCCCAAAAACTGTTCAGACTAGAGAGACTTTTAGATAGAGTTCTGTTTTGTTTTGGGAGTTGGGGAACAGGGAAATGGGCTTTTGGAGTTGGTTATGTTGAAATAGCTACAATATGTTTTATACATATTGATAAGAAGCTAGCATTTTCATTGTAAAGAGATGGCGATGAAGGAGAAGAGGCAATGTCAACCTATCTTGTTGCTAAATTCAGGTGTTCTGACTGGTACTTCACAGCTAGTATAATGGCAGTTGCAGTTGTATCGTTGGATTTGGGGAGAGGGGAAGAAACTGAAATAGATTAAGAGTTGTATCTTCATGACTAACAGTTCTGTCTTTGTAGCTCTCTGGACAAAGTTCCATTTCCCATTCCAAACATCTTGTAAAACAAATATAGTGTTTAGGGATCATGTCCCTAAAGGTTAACACGCAAATCTGTGTCACCTCTGCAGCTACAGTGGATCCATCACCGTAGTATCTAGAAGCCAGCATATACAATTCTGGTGTATGACAAGCAATATCCTCTCAGGAGGACCATAATCTCCACCTCTCCTGCACTTCGCATGAATGGTTTGCTGAATTTGCTCTTTGCTTTATGCCAGTTAACATCAGAGGGATTATTCAGGTGCTCAAAGTGAAGCACACAAATAAGTACTTTGCTGAATTGGGGCCTTATTTGCGTGAGGTTTTCTTTTGCTTTTCATGTTTCTTGATTTCTCTTGCTTGTCTCAAGGGAAGTGATTCCTGGGTCACTCTGCAATGTTTACTGTGGGGAGGATTGTGTGAAGTGCTGGATTCTGCATTTTGCCATGAAGTGTCCTGGGGACAAATTTGCCTTCTTCTCTACTAGGATAATATAGGGTTGTTGCTCTGGAAGCGTTGCTCTGCCATGTGAGCTTTTCCCTTTAAATCACATCTGTGATGCACAGAGGCAACGGAATTCTCCAACTATTTCCTTTTTGAGTTGGTAACGTCCAGTTAGAAAACTTACATTCGTATGTCTCCAGGGAGCATTTAAAATATTTGATTTCATATGCCAACATTTTTTGTTATTGGAGTCATCAACAAAAGGGTTAACAAAACTATCCGTAACTATATGTTGGAATAGGACTTCCACTGGTTTTGTGGTTATATTTTTAAGTAGGCCCTGTATACAATATTTATTGTAGAGCATAAAATTGCATCCTGTAGTTGTCTTTGAATAGTAGGTGTGCCTCTTTGTTTGATGGAACTGGGTGTGATGGATTTCAGAAAAAGACCATGGAAATAAAAGGGAAAACAAGAATCTTTACTAAGTAGCTGAGTCGTTTTCCCCATTTTAGAAAGGCCCACCCTTTCCCCTTTTCTCTCCTTTTGGATGTGCCTAGTGAATGAGAACACTGTTCTGGGAAATAATCACCTGGTGCCATGATTGACATTCCTAAAGCATGTGCTGTTCGAACCATCGCCAAGTTTAAGCAGTTCTGCCACCTGGTCAAATATAACAAGCTAGGTTTTCCATGAATATGCACGGTTTTAGTCTCTCCTCCTTCCTCTCCCTTTCTCCCCAAACTTGAATGTTTCTGGGTTATTTAAGAGAAATACGCTGGCCTCCGTGCTATGGATATGAAACATGGAATTTATAAAAAGTACAAATCGTAACCAAGCAAACAATGACTCTTCTAAAATTATTTCCGTATGGTCAATGAACGACCACAGTTAGGCGTGGAAGAACTGAATTCTAAAGGCACGACACCAGCTTCAGAGGTGTTTACTTTTCAGATACTAAGTACTGCTTGGAATTTAGGTGTCGCTCCCTCTTAGTTAGGGTTGGCGTTAGACTTGTTGGGGTGCAGGGCAGAAACTGAGGAGTGGGCTCCCACCCTGCCTCCTCTGGCCAAAGCTGAACTCTGAGCCTCCCCATGCAGGGCCAAAGGGGAAGGCCGAGGCCCAAGCCTTGCCAGCTGGCATGGCGGCTGTATTGTGATTTATTTCTACTTTTACAGATTAAAGTATGGTAATATTCACGTTACGTTTACTCACGGTGACTGTATGTATGATGTAATTTAGCTTAGCAAGCTCTCTCCTCCCCCCACACTGTGGGGCCCCAGGCAATTGCCCTGCTTGCTATCTCTTAATGCCAGGCCTGTCATTAGTTTCACAGAAATTTCTCCAAATTTATGACACTTCTATTAAAAAAAGAAAAAAAATTGTGAGCAAAAGTCCCAAGTAGTTGCCCCACATTACTGTTCCATGCATGTAGTAACAAAGCCTAAAATATTCGACTTACAGTTTTCACCCAATTCTGGTCAATTTTTTGTTTTTAAAGCATGAACAGAATTTGTGTATCTTTTAAATTTCTAGTTTGACAACCTGCTTTTTCCTGATGAGTTTGAAAACCATGTTGGAATTGTTAAAAAAAAAAAAAAAAAAAAAAAAAAAAGGAACATTTGACCTCTATTTAGAAATTAAAACATATATTTATTTAAATTTATGACAAAGCACCTGTTCAGTGGTCATAGGATATGTGTATTAATTATATGTTAAAAGAAAGCAAAATAAAAAAAAAAACACAAAAAAGAAATTTCATGGTAACTCAGACCAATGAGCAATAAATATGGAAGTCTCCCAGATACCTGAATATAATAAAAACATAAACTCTTATCTTCCATTTTCAAAATTATCCTATATTCATAGAGCAAAGGCAGCATTCTTCTCTGTCCGTATTTATAACGAAGCAGCAAAAGCAGCCAGCATCAGCAATCCTTCTCATTGTATAATTAAGAAATTAAGTTGTTGGTATCAAGTTTTGTGTTTTAGAGAATGATTGTGGAGGGTTTGTTTTGAATATTGCATCACAATGAAATATAGCATTTCTTCTACTGATATTCCATTTGTATTTGCCTTCTGTATTTATTCTTAAATACATTTCTTTCTTTATAACGTAATGCTTGCTATGGATTACTTCCTCTGCTAAATGAATTCTGACTTTTAAAGAAACAGAGTGTTAGTCTTGATCATGAACTTAAACAAAAATAACTGACTATCCACTTTTCTTAATACACTGTACATCAGGTGTCTCAAGAACATGACAGTACATGTTGTTTTAACGTGAACAGAAATATTTTTCGTGTGCTCATTGTATGGATGTTGTGTCAGGCCATCTATAAAATCTCCCAAAACTTGGTTTTTTTGACCTACACAAATGTGGTAAAGAAGAAACCTTCTAGTTTTTGGAAGTATGTTGAACCCTGTTTTATTTGACTCATATTTTATCTTTTGCATAAATTGAATCCCAAATTAGAATTTAAATTGAATCCCAAATTAGAATTCAAAACCGAACTTGTACTCAAATTCAGGATTTCCCCTCAAAGAGTTAAGAGACTCTTTTATCTAGTTTGAGGGGTTTTTTTGTTTTTTGTTTTAATTTCCCTGGACCATTATTTTCTTTCCTGTTTTTTGTTTAGTGTGATGAGACCATTTGTTTTGTATTTTCTTGCAAAAACTTGAAGACTGGAGGCACCCCAAAAGTTGATGGCTTTCTCTGTGTGTGCCCCCAAGAACCCAGAAGTGCTCTATGAATCTTTTGTGCAGACCCTTTTGTCTTATACTGATGCTTTTATCTGGGTCATAGAAATCGCTCAGGCTTTCAGCTCAGTTGTTTAATAACTTCTAGTTTACATCTCTTGTGTATTTTTTTAGAGAGCTTTGTTTAGGAAGCCAGGTTCCCCAAAAAAGCAAATTTTGGACTCTTAATGTTTAAAAACAAGCACATTCTTTGTTTTGAAATTTCCATTGACCATCCATGGCCCTAAAGGAAAGGATTTTCTGAATATACACTCATCTG
This sequence comes from Pelusios castaneus, assembly GCA_007922175.1. Classification (NCBI taxonomy): domain Eukaryota; kingdom Metazoa; phylum Chordata; order Testudines; family Pelomedusidae; genus Pelusios; species Pelusios castaneus. Next base: position 27,162,060 of record ML685783.1, read on the forward strand.
TCATTAAGTAGGCTATATTCTTTGCTCCCATTATCCCATGCATAAGATCATCTAGCTTCCAAAATAATGTTAAGGTCTCTTTTCCCCAAACTGATGAATTGTAACCGTTTTTCTTTGTTTTTCATCAAAGTGGTTACATGGTTCCTCCATTTATTCAGAGATGGATTCTGTTGAAATCTGTACTCTGTAGACACTAGAATGATTATTATATTGTCTGAGAATTCTCCATGTTGCATTTGTGTCTGGCTGATCTGATAGAAGCAATGTTCTTACTTACTGAGTAATCCCAATGCTTTCCTAGTGCAGACTTTCCTCAAGTTAGGAATCTCATTTGCAACATTTTAATTTACTCCTTCTCTGCCATTATCTTTTGAGAGTTGACATCACCAGTGTTCCAGATTGTATCCACTTGAGGCCCTTGATTAAATGCTGGTCTAAAATGTGGTCAGCTACTGCTTGTGACACTCTGTGTCTCAAAGTCACACCCCCAGAACTGCCATCTTCACCGTTGTGATATGATTATGATATATTAAAACAATGCACATCTTACTGAAGTCTCATTTGGAAAGTCTTGATCAGCTGAACGTGAATATCCTGTTGGATTGTATTGTCATTGTATGTGATGTTATGAAATATTTCCAAATGTGTTACTGAAATCTGTTGTGAGGGTGAGAACACCCATGACCAGCCTTTCAGTCACAACAAAGAGTAGTCCATGAAAGGGAATCCACTCTCCCAGTGGCCAGAGACTTCCTGGAGGAGAGTACCTATGCGATGGAGACTGCCTGTCAAATGGGAGCTGCTTGACTCTCACATTGCAGCAAGCTGGAAGAAAGTGTAAAAGAGGGGAGGTGATGACATCATTTGGCCTGTCTGAACCTTTTGGTTAGAATGAATTTAATCTCCTTCAGAAGGATTCTGCTGTACAACTGTTTACCACTTAGCTGAATGGGATGCGGGTAAAATAATGTTCTGCTGTATAAGCCTGTCTGACGAGTATTGAAATCCAGAATCTTACTCATTTACAGGGCCTGTAGCAACTGCATTACATGAGGATCCATCCACAATAGCAGGAGAAAAGCAACTAAGGGGCAGAGTTTCATACTTACTTTGCATGTCCAGTTACTGTGACTATATATGCAGTTATGGTAAATGTGTGTGCAAATGACAAACTAGAAATGCCCATATGTTTGTAGGGCACACCTGTACACACATGATTCTGAAAATCTGAGCCTAAAATCTCTTCTCTCTCCCTAGTTTAATATCTGCTTCTTACCTCTTCGCCCCTGTTTATTTTATCTGTACAGCAGCTTATAAAATTCTGTCTCATCCGTGAGCTCTTTCACTCTAAACAGGTGTTTTCATCCAGGTGCACTCCAAACAGTGTTTCAGTATTATCATGTTTTACACTAGTGATATGTCTCCATTACCTGTTTGTAACAGCGAGAGGCCTCCTTTCCCTTTTCTTCCTCAACATGGCAAATCTGAGGCATCCTTAATGTACATCCTCAGTACTGAACAGCTGTTCCCATATGCTCTTGGCATGCAGGCACTGACTCGTAGCATGAGCAGCATATGACAGCTCTGATCAACACATCTCCAACAGCTTATATTCTTCGGCTCCTCTTTGTATAAAGTGGCAGCCTAAGATGTCCCATGAGTGACGCTTGTGGAACTTAAACCTTGCTCTGATGTCTTATCCTGCCAGTTTCATGGATATCTTTCCTCTAAATGCCAGGATCCACATGCAATGTGTTGATTTACCTCCGCTGGAGGCAACATGCAATTTGAAGAAGTGTAAGAGTATTCATGAATGAAATTTGAACCTACAAAATGGTATTTGTAAATCCATTGTTACAAGAACCATTGCCACCATAATATAGTGTGAGACAATGTATCTAGAAAGCCTTGGCACATAGTGATAGTAGAGATGTACACAGAGTTTAAATGCAGTTGCTTTTACTAGATGTTACTGCAAACAATTATAAACCTATTTCTATGTATATAGATTGTTTGTAGAGCAATAGATGACACAGAAAAATGTGGTCTCAATATTTACAGTACAGTGTATACTTTCATTTTGCTGACACTTATGGAAAGGAAAATATTCTATAGCAACAGATAATTTCAGTCAATTTTCTGCCTCCTTTCTGAGGCAGAATGTAGTAGTTGTAAAACAATCTCCAAAAAGCATATTCATTTGCTATCAATTGCCAGTGAGAGCTTCTGGGGTTTGCAGGGCTTCAGTAATGGGGCTCGTCATCTGTTTCCTGCCTTTACTTAAGTTGCCTTGGTTCATTTTTCGATTGCTCTTTAAACAAATATGCAGCTAAATTAGACCATTGATAAACAGAACTAATGTTAAAAAGATGGTCGTGGCTTGAGGCATACAATAAACCAACCAGATTGTATATAAAAGGTTGTGTGATATGCATATGAATAAGTAAAATCCTAAGAGAACTTCAGTTCATTTAAAAATTAAAGGAAAGCAACAAATGTAATATTTACAGTCTTGTGAATCTAGAATTTTAGCCCCAGTCTAGTAAAGCATTTACACACAGGCTTTACTTTAACCGCATGACCGGTCCCCCTGATTTCAATGGGACTACAAAAGTTAAGCACATGTTGAAGTACTTCACAGGATCAGGGTCTTAATGGAAAGCTTGATACAAAAACTAGCTGATTGTTGAGGACACAATTTATGTCAAGAGAAGGGGCATGGAAAACAATCTGATATTAAAGAATCAGAAATTCAGGCTCAAAATAATTTTTTATTTGTTGAGCCTATTAGAATATGATATTTAGTTACATATATTATCAGTCTTTTACTTAACAAAGCCCTGTGAACAGGCCGATTGAAATAAAAAAGCATGAAGGAAACCTTAAGAGAATTTTATTGGTTTAACAAAAATGGTTCTCTCTCCATTCTGTGAATTTGGAGTAACCACATAGCCAACTGAGATGAGTTGGAAACTCAGTCCTGTGTTGCTGGGCATATTGATTAGCTTAGTTGGGAAGCATCTGACCCAATTTTCTATCAAGAAAAAGGACTAATTAGTAGATATTATTGGTTTTATAACATGATTCTTTCATCATTAAGGTAGTTAAATGGCGTTTAATTGCAATGTTGCTGAACATTGACTGATATTTGGCTATGGGTGGTGGATATACAAGTGACCCAAGAGGGGAGAGTACATGGGGTGGGTTCTGAGTTATTACAGAGAATTGTTTCGTGGGTAACTGGCTGTTGAGATTTGCCCACGTGCTCAGGGTTTAACTGATTGCCATATTTGGGGTTGGGAAGGAATTTTCCCCCAGGGCTGATTGGCCTGGGCTCTGGGGGGTTTTCACCTTCCTGTGTAGCTCAGGGCATGGCTCACCTACCGGTGAATTCTCTGTACCTTAAAGTCCTTACATCATGATTTAAGGAGGTAAATAACTCAGTCATAGGTTGGTGGCCTATTGCTGGAGTGGGTGGGTGAGGTCTTGAGGCCTGCATTTTGCAGGAGGTCAGACTTAGATGGTCGTACTGGTCCTTTCTGACTTTAGAGTCTATGAGTCTGTGAACCCAACAGTTTAAACATTGTGACATAGCCACTCAAAATCATGAGATTTTAAAAAAAATATATATTTTTTTGCCTTCTGGTTTTTGAAACTTTAGTATTTGTTCTTTCAAGCTTTTCTCTTCAACTGTGAGGGCTAGAAACCTCTTATTATTATTTTTTTTTAAATGAAAGCTGAGATTACCATATAATCAGATGATTTAAGGCAACTGGCGCTTTAAGAAAAATATCAGATATTGTAAGACATGCAATAAAATCATGAGAATTGGCAACACTGTATTGGGAACTCATGAAAATGCTGATAATGCCTTATGTATTTGGCCCCCCCCCCCCCCATTATTTTAACCATACTGTCCTGGAAGCTGAAACCGTTTATGTTACCATTGAAACACAACCATATGTTTGCTGCTTGCTCCTGCTGTTTCTCTTGAAACTAGGCCCATGTTTATTGCAAAGCTTGGGAACCTGGACTGAGTTTGCAACCAAACCGAACCTAACCAAACCAATGAGCTTCACTAGAAAATCTTCATGCAGCTTAACTCACAAGATCCTTTTATTTTTATACAGTGGATGGAGAAACCAAAATAATCTGTTGGAACAGCTATATTACGGAAGTGTAGAAGAGCTTCCTTAGAATGACCTATCTTGATGGTACAAGCAATATCTTCAGAAGGTCATTTCCTTCATCTTGCAATTTACAGTTTGGCAATTTTGATGAATCAACAGACCTGCTCCAGAAAGTGTTCTGTTTGTTTTTTGTTTTTAAACACTTTCGTTGTATATCAATCCTGGGAGAGAATTAGTCCTGACTTGTAGTTTACATTAGTTTTCTAGAAATTGTAGCTGTAGGGGAGGGCTAAATATAGTTTCATCCGCCTTTGGCCAAGAAGCAACTCATCTATCACATTTTCAGTACTGTGCATCTCAAACTTGATGATGCTATTTCAATAAATGCCCATGTAAATTGAAAATTTCCTTTCCTAGTGGCCAGTTAAATACATAACTGATCATTGGCACCTATTTAGTTCCTTGATTTGTGTATATGACTGCTATAATCGCACACAACCACAGTCATAGAACATCTAATGCTCCGTTAGGTGACTTTGGGCGCTTCTTAACAGATAGTTTTTCAGACAAAAGCCCTCATCTCCTTGAATATGAGAGTCTGTGTGGCTCCACGTGGATTAGGGCATGTCACACAGAATGTATGTTATGCCCTACCCTTTTGTGTTTTTTCCTTCTCTTTGTAGGTCACCTTTTCTATAAATTTGGGATTACAGAGTCTGACTGGTACCGGATCAAACAGAGCATAGATTCCAAATGCCGGACAGCTTGGCGACGAAAACAGCGAGGCCAAAGTCTTGCAGTGAAAAGTTTTTCAAGGAGAACGCCTTCTTCTTCATCTTATAGTGGCTCAGGTAAGCTGGAAGTTTACCCTGAAAACTCCATTTGGCTTTGAAAAATACCTGAAAATGAAATTAGTTTTAATTAACTGAGAGTTACAGCAGGTTTATATGTAGACATTACAAATGGCAGTATCTTTAGGTAACGTAATGTGCTGCCTCAACTTGAATATATTTTGAGAAAGAGATGATGACATGTCAAGCGATTCATTTTGGGATGAGTCTGTGACTTGTCGCAGCCTTTTTTGCACGTAGAGTTTAATGTTATGAGCAGACCTATGTGTGTGTGTGTTTCTGGCATGAGATGGAGGAAGGGAAGCCATCCACCAAACCAAATGCAGATTGTAACAAATTTTGATAGATAAGAAACATAATGGTTTCAGTGGGTTATACACTTATGTCTCAACTCCTTTCTGCAATAAGATTAAGATTTGACTGCCCCTTCCTCAACCCCAGCAAAAAATTTGGCTGTATAAATACAAAATCCCCGTATATTAATAATTGATGTGCCCCTTCATGCCATCGTGTAATATACCCACTATGTGGTAATCAAGTTGTTAAGCTTTTTCAAGAGAAGGGCTGTATATTTATCTGTGATTAAGATTCATAATAAGAATAAAAGAAAAATGAATCTTGATTTTAAAAAAAGTCTTTTTTATAGTATGTTCATACAGTTCACCAGGAAATTTATAATTTTGTTCACAAAATATTTATCATTCCTTCTTAAAAATCTAGTAGGCGGTTCCTTGTTTCCACATAGATATAGGCATAAATAATAATAAAATGAACAGTATTGACCTAGGAAATATTCTCAGGGAGGGCATTTTTGGCTCATGCTTCTATTAAAAGCAGTGTTGTGGGATGTTTGTACATCATATATTAAAAGCAGCGTTTGGGAGGTGAGCCCATAGAAGAGGAAGTAAGTTAATTTGCTTCCATGAAGTTTTTGGTTGCATGTTAACGCTAACCGCTGTATCTTGTGCAAGGAATGTCAAAATCTGCTTTCAATGGAAAATTTTATATAATGAAACTTGGAATAATGTCCAGAATTCTCAGATTAAAACAACTAATCAGTAGAATGATAGTCATAAGAGACCTTTATTGATGGGATTTTATTTTGAAACTCTCTTTGTAATCTGTTTTCTTTATACACAATGCAGTAGTTGTGGACTGTATAGCTACATTAGCATATACATATTGACTGGTGTTGGATTTTATTATGGAATCATTAATCTGCTGGTTGAAAAAGAGACCAACGGTGAGATATAAAGCCCACAAATGCAGGTTGAGAGTATTTTGTCCTCTGAAGGCCACTCTATTAACCCAAGAGGCAATAGTCTTCTACCTAAACAAAAAACCTCCTCCCCCCTATTGTTATAGGCTTTAAAGGTGTGGTTTTTTGTACTGAATGTGATAAAGTTCTGCTGAAACATCTGCACTTTTAACTTGCAGGGCAATATAGGCCAACATTGACAGTAACAGTAGCAGCCATCTTTGGTAAATGCCCATGTTCCATGGATTTCATAGTTTCTGTGTTTTCTTTAGGATATTGTTTTTTTCTCAGAACATGGTTGGCCCCATTTCTTGGGAGTGTTTGAGGTACTGCATGAATCCAGCAGGTACAAGTCACATCCAGGAACTATGAAAACACTGTTAACAAAAAGGAGTAAATTCCTGTCGGCTCTGCTGCTCTTCTGAAGACATTTGTGGCATTCTAAGAATAGCTGGGAGCAGTAGGGTTTTGCCTGAAGTTTCTCCAGTAGCAATTTTAAGAGTGGAAGAGGGGCTGAGCTGTAAGAAGAGCAAGAAGAAGGGAATAAGAGGCAGGATGAAAGTATAGGGGAGAGGGTTTTTTTTTTTTTTTTTAAATTGATTCATGCAGTGGAGGGTGAAAAGGCAATTTTTGGATGACAGAATTGTAATTCCATCTCAGTGATCAGGTACATACACTTAAGCTTTGCTTTTGTGGTTTGACATCCCTGGAACCCCTCGCCTGAATTACAGCCCCATCATTCATAGGCATCTGTTACTTATTATATACACTGTATAATGGATATGGCAAAATTCCCACTGCCAGCTAGTAGAGAGAATAAGCCATATTTCACAGCTCTGAAGTAATCGAAGTCTGTATTTCACTGTTATGACAACGTAACTGTCAAATATGGCTTTTTAAAGTGTTGCATATGAACCCAGACAACTTTTTATGGTAATATTTGCTTCAGGGAGCAATTTAAGGTGAACCTTGAATGATCTGAAATTCAGCTACTTGAGAAATTCTCTCTTTCCCTGTCGTTTGTCAGGGCTGTTAAGATAAGCTTGAGTATTCCTTTTGTCTGGTCTTAGAATATAATACCATGGGATACTTTGCAGGGCCTTCTTGATGTATATCCTTCCCTCACCTGTGTAAATCTCTTACCCAGATTGTTTGCTAGAGTTGATATATTACTGCTTTCATGTTGTAGGAAGGTGCACATGCTCAGACAGGCATTCGGTTAGAATTTTGTCCAGAGCTGGCCAACGTCTGTTACCTTGGGTAACAATCACAGTAGTGATTGGACTGTCTAGTGTGGATTCTTCTGTTTGATTTAATTAAATTGTAGATAATGTTAGGTGGCTAAGTACAATGAGTGATCTATATAGTAGGCACACAATGTGTATTTTAATAAAATATCATCTTCCTGTTGGATAGAATGTGGTAGTTGCTTCGCACAGTAGAAGAGGACTATGATTTATATAAAATACACATCTCAGGGTTAGTCTGCCATCAAAAAACATTCAGTTTTCTTTCTGTTGTTTACTGTGATATCATCAAAACCTTCTGAAGCGTATGTGGCCTTATTGCTCAATTTCTTGTGGAGCATTACATTTGATCTTCCTGGTCAGTTATTAAGAAGAGCTGTAATCTTTGTTCAGTAAACAATATTTATTATTTTCAGTGCGCACTTTGGTGAGAGAGACAAGCTTTCAAGGTTACGTAGAGCTAGTCTTCAGGTCTGAGAAACTTATTCAGAGTATCAAAGCTAGATGCAAGGTTGAGCAGATTTAGTGTAAATAGTTTACACATATTTCAACTGATTGTTCAAGATGAAGTCACCCGTTAACATTCCTCCAGTCATGGGGAAAGCAGTTGGGGGGAGGGTGTTGTTAGTAGATTATAGTTGTAATCCAGTGTTTTTATTTAGTCCAGGATTTTTTGTGTTTAGCAGAGTTAGAAATTAAAGCTCCCATGCTCATCTTCTGAAAATGTTGTGCAGGTTTTCTTTTAGGATAAGGACTGATAGGTCAGATACAGAGTGATTGCTTTGTGAAAAATGTTCCTCCACAGGTGATGTGGTGTTTTATCTTTGTTATTTTCCCATGTGAATTCATTGAAGAATATAATGATTGTCTGGTTTCACATAGTTGCTATCGGGGCATTTGGTCATTGTAGTAGTGGATAAGTGTCTACAGATGTTGCATGTGTTGTTCTGGCAGGCTCTGATGTTGCTTGAAGGTGGTGTGTCCTGGTCTGTGAGGAGCTTGCAGAAGTTGGGGGTGGTTTGATGGCCAGAACAGGGGGATCCGGAAACATTTCTAACAGGATGGGATCCCCATCGAGTATGGATTGTAGTTGTTTGATGATACCCGGCATGAGATACAGTATGAGGCAATAGGGGACAACTCAGATTGTGTGATTGGCATCTATATTATTTGTGTGTTGAAGCAGGTTCTTTTGGGGTGTTTGGGTAGCCTGTTCCATGATAACATCTACTATTCTAATAGTGAATTCTTGTTTGGTGAAGCCGGTTTTGACGGTGTTAAGGAATATATCCCAGACTTTCTTTTCGGAGCATACCTGTGGGAGCTTAGTGCCCGGCTGCAGATAACCTATGGCTTTGTGTGTTTAGAGTGGTTACTGGATCTGTGAAGGTAGGTGCGGTGATCCGTGGGTTTCTTGTATTTAGTTATCTGTAGAGTTCCTTTGCTGAAGGTGATCGTGGTGTCCAGGAAATTGATGCCGTTGTGGAAATGTTCCAGAAAGGATTTAATGGATGAATGTTGGTTGTTGACATTATGATCAAAATCTATGAGGGCGTTTAAGAGAATGAAAATGTCATTGATGTATCATAGATATATCATTGGTTTAATGGTGCATTTGCATAGAAATTCTTCGTCAGGGTGGCCCATGAAGAGATAGATGTATTGAGAACATCCTAGTACTCATGGCAGTTCCTATGGCTTGGACAAAATGTTGTTGTTGAATGTAAAATTGTTAGGAGTGAGGATGAAATGGATGAGTTTGGTGACGTGTTTAGGGTGGCTAACTGAGGACTGTCCATTGTCGTGTAAATAGTTGAGGCAGATAGCTAAGACGTCACTATGAGGGATGTTGGTATATTGGGAAGTGACATCCATGGTGGCAATGAAGGTGTTCTGAGGGAGATTGTTAACACTGCAGAGTTTATGGAGGAAGTTGGTTGTATCCTGAAGGAAGCTGTCCCTTTGTCTAGTGAGTGATTTGAGGATGGTTTCTGAGATCCAGTGGTCCTTCAGTGAGAGTACTTTGGCCAGGTATGATGGGTCTGCTTGGATTACTTTATGTATCTTGAGAAGCATGAAGATAGTCCCTGGGATGAGTTCGTGGGAGATGAGTTTGTAGAATTTTTCTTGGAGTTGTTTGGGGAGGTATTTGTTGATATCCTTAAATTCCTGGCTAAATTGTGGTGTGGAGTTATTTGATTTCCATATACCAGGTGGTGTCAGAGAGTTTCAGTTGGCCTTGCTAATGTAGTCATCATGATGGAGGACTATGGTGGTGCCCCCCTTTTCTGTTGATTTTATCACTCTCTGGTGGTTAGAATTCATGGATTGTATAGCTGTCCCTTTGGCTTCATGGTAGAACAAAGCTTTTAGGAAGGATGTCAATGAGGTGAGAGAGATGGCTTGGTTGAATAGGTTTAGGGATCATGTCTCATGCACAGGTGTCAGCACAGAGGAAGGCATACAGTAGGATAAAGTAATATATACAAATTACTACTGTTGTATTTAACTGTGGAATTATTCTACTGCAGAAATCATAGTTGAACAGTAGCATGGACGTCCAACAGGTGGAGGTTACGGTTGACTATATTTTTCCTTTAATATATGTTTAAAGTCTGAAATACTTTTATCTTCCAACCACAAATCAGTTTCTCATGATGCATGCAAAAGACAAGAAGATTCTAGCTAAGCATGATGCCCTTGTTCACTTTCCATGACCAATTTTGGTATAGAAAACACATTTTTAAAATATCTTTGTTTTATAGATCCCATTCAGCCCTGAAATACAGCTAACCGCCCTGCCCCAAGCTTGGTAGTACTCCAGTCCATTATACAGGCTAGTAGTATAAATCAAATGCATGATACAGCTAATAAATAAAAATAATGTTCCAGCCCTGTTTTTTCTTGATGTGGACTGTAATGTTGCAGAGCCTGATCTGATCTGTCAAGGTTAGCTGTTCATACAGTTCCCAGTATTTTTAACATTTGAAGCCTGAATAGCTTATCTCCGTTGTTGATGATAACTGGCAAGCCAGCTGTATTAAAAAAAGTCTTTTAGCTAGTGGATTTCAGGAAAGAATGAATGGCAAGTATCTCAGTGAATAAAATGTATGTTTTAAAAACAGAGCCTTTAATTGGTGAAGATCACTGATGTATTTGTTGGCACAGTACCAGGCACGTGTTGGCGATTGATTTGGGTGCCACTCTTTCCATGGCACATTTTAAAATTTCATTTTATAATTTTCTGCATCCTTTTCGCATCTTTTTGCAATTGTCCCACTTCTTTTAAAGTTCCAGAGAATTCTGAAGATTAACCCATTTTCCAGTAGATCAGGTGAATTAAGCAAAATGAATGAGTTTGGTAAAATGTAGCCAGTTTAAAGAGCCACTAACAATTTATTAAAGGCTTGCTCCTAGCTCAGAGTCTGGGGTTGTGGGTAAATGTGTTGCCCACGAGGAGCTCACACCCTCACTGCTCTCCACGACCTCCCTGTCTATTTTACCTCTCCGTACCTCTCCACCATCCTTTTTCCATTCACCTGTTTACCCCACTCAACTTCTCCACCTCCCTGTGCCTGGAGCAGCCATCTGAGCCTTACAACTGGTTACTCAGATGTGCATCTGCTTTAGGCGGGGCCACTAACTGGCTCTAAAGCTTTAAAAACTGAAACCTCTCAAGCCTCTTATTGGGGGAGAAATATTCTGCAAGGTCTGAATATTTATTTCATTTTTAAATTCACCACTCTGTTTCCCAAAGCCAGAAGAACACAACACATCTCCATTTCAGCACGATCATGCCAGAGCACAGCATGTAAAGCGCCTGCTGAGCTGCCTCCTTTGCCTGGTGGGAGCAGGCGTCTAAGAAAACACTGCATTTTATTCAGAGGAGAAATAGCAAAGTGGGCACGCAGCAGTAGCACTCTGGAGCAAGTCCCTCCATAGCTGCTGTCTTGGAGGAAAGAAACTGTACAGCAAGCATGTTAGCACAGGCAGTGCTCTATGGTGGGGAGCAATCTGCCATTCACCAATGAGGGACAAACACACTGTTTGTGAGTGAGCAGTTCAGATAACGGAGAGTGGAAAAAACGTATTGACCCTTTTACCAGATTCAAGGTGTTAAAAGAACTAGATTTGTAGCTCTATTTAAACTCGTTAGCTGCCAGAGAGCTAATGCTTAATATCTCTTGGGGGAAGTCTTAGTGGGGGGTCTGAAAGTATTTCTGTATTCTTTTGAAAATCTATTTTCTTTCATATCATTTTTACCAGCCTGTTTGTAAAGTGGTTGTGCAGTGTCTGTTGGTCTGTACTGCACCCCATGTGTTCTGTAAACATCATTGAGAAGTTGAAAAATATCTGTGAGGACTTGCAGGTGTGGTGGATGAGAGTATACTATATTCTCTGTATTAGCTGTCTTCCTGAATTTTAGGTTAATTTATTTTCTCTCCTGAACTTTCTGTTGAGCCTGAACCTTTACCTGAATGTGAGTGAAAGGCACTAATGAGGAAAGGGATCAAATGTAGGACTAAATTACATACTGGTAATTAAATTCCAAAGGGGTAGCCGTGTTAGTCTATTGTAGAAAGACAACAGAGTCTTGTGGCACTTTTAAAGACTAACAGATTTATTAATCGCATGAGCTTTCGTGGGAGAAAAT
>ML685783.1:27174599-27214773 GCA_007922175.1 Pelusios castaneus
ATTTTCTCCCACGAAAGCTCATGCGATTAATAAATCTGTTAGTCTTTAAAAGTGCCACAAGACTCTGTTGTCATACTGGTAATTAGTATGCAGTGATGTGAGGGCTGATTAATCACAGGTGAGCTTTCAATGATAAATCTTGGCATGTGTGTGTTAGTGGACGGTTAGCAGTACTTTTTTTAAAGTGCTGTAAAACAGTTAAGTTCTCTTCAGTATGGCAGAGAACAGCACATTTGCTTACCTTATTGTTTGAAACTTGTCTGGTACAAAGCAATCATTTAATTTTAATATTTTTATATTTGGCAACGGTGAATATCTTAACACATCTCCCATCATTTAAAATGATGAGTTTTATTAGTCCTGAGATTTCTTTGAAGAACACAATGAATAAGCTATTGTAAAAGAGCTGTTGATGAAAATGGAGGCCGGAATTAGCTAAATGGAGGCCTGAATTAATTCGTACTTTGTACTTTTATAATAAGCCACCATGTGGAAGAACACTTAATACATGAGCGGGTTCAAATGCCATTCTTTGGGTGGGAATGTGTGGTGGATGGGTTGAACTGCAGCCCTCTGTGCTGTTGCGGGTAGTGTAGCTCAATGGCATACTCTGAGGAGGGAAATAAAGTGTATTTATATGGGGACTGCATGCAGGGCTCAGAAGATTAGTAATGGGATCTAAAATGTTTTATCTCTAGGTTGCTGGTCTATCTGTCTTTTAGGTTTGTAGGATCCAAAGCTTTTTCCACCTGATAGCTGTTCAGCATACTATATGAGATGAATCTGGTGTCAGTCCAGTTTCCAGCAGACAGGTGTAAGCCTTGCCACAGTCACTCTCCTTGTTGGAAATCCCATCAGATTGGCTTAGGACTGAACTGTTGGGTGGAGGGTGGAGAAGCTTGCATGGTCACCGCCTGGCAGTGTATCTTATTCTGTGATTCGGTAAATGACTTCTGTCTCCGTCATTTGTGAGCTGGCATTTTTTACCAATACTGTAGTGAATTCACTTCATTTTTGGAAATCCGATTTCCCGAAACCCATCTGGTTGTAACCTGGTTTCCTTTCTGTGGGTCTGAAGAGCCTGTTACAAGAACTGAACTGTTGCATGCTCGCTAGTCAAAATGGTCAAACTGAAGTCTTCCTATGCTTTCGTAGCACGTAAAAGTTAGACTCCTAGAAGATGAGGGCTGGAAGGGACCTCGGGGGGTACCTAGTCAACCCCTACTCAAAGCAGGGCCAACCCCAGCTAACCCATCCAAGCCAGGGTTTTGTCAAGCTGGGCCATAAAAACCTCTAAGGATGGAGATTCCCCCACTTTTTAGGGAACCCATATGATGCGACTGGAGTTGTATCATATTACCTAAAAATAACAGCCAGATCAATTGTCTTTTCAATTGATCACAGTTAGACGTTAACTGTGCTGACCTTTTGACCATGATTGGTATGAGCAGCATGAGATGGATTTTACAGTTCTTATTCAGGTACTGCCAACGGGAGTTCTGCCCGAGTAACTCCTGAACATGATACCGAAGTGTTAAAAGTTGAAAAGTAACGAATCTCTAGACTAAGAATGTCTAACGAAGCTGGTTGAAAAAACAAGAACTCATCCAGCTTCACGGCTGTTTTGCTCCTGTTTCGCCCCCAAGATATTCATTGATTCTTCTGCGTTGAATTGGCTGTGCAAGTTTACGGCAGCTGTAGGATTTACGGGCTGTATAAAGTAATTGGAGCAGATTGGTTGGCTCAGGGAGAAGTTTTATTCCCATATTTTATCTGGCACTTCAGTTTGAAAATGTCACCCTTTGTTGTGCTTGAGGTATTAATTGCAGTGGTCTGTCCTGCCCTTCTTCAAGCCAGGTTTTCAGTCCTCAACGTGTGTGTTTTTGTTTCTTGTTTTTTCTGACAAGAACCATACACATGGCTGCCAGAATGGTTTAAGCAGATATCCTTTTTAAAAACATTCACAGTCTTGGGGGGGATGGGGGGCAAGAGATGGAAGAGGGAATTGGGTAACAGTGTACAATGTCCTCTTTTATTTCTGTGAATTGTCCAGTAGGGTGTGATGTAAGGTGATATTGCTTTATCATATAGCATTATGGAAGAGAAGATTTGTTTGTTTTTAATTTGTTTTTCTTATTCCTGTTTTTATTTTTTTTAAAGAAAAGAGTTCAGGGCATTCCAAAATGCATAATCCATTTGTTAGTAGGGTAATAACTGTGAAGTGGAAGAGCAGTCTGGGTAATAATATGCAAATAAGCAGAGTATGCACAAAACCACTTTGCTCCTGAATCGAAACCTTCAACACTTCTTGCCAAAACAAGGGGGCAGATCCTCGGCTGGTGTAAATTGTCATTGCATCATTGAGGTCAAGGGAGTTATAACAGTTTACTGCAGCTGAAGTTTTGTCACCAGAGACTTTGAAGAGAAGTAGAGATACATTTTTGGTTTTTAGCTCCCATTTAAAAGCAAATTGGGGGGCGAAGACAAATATATACCAGTTGATTTTAAGAGACCACTTTAAAAATAAAGATGAAGAAGCTCACCGGGAGATTAAACAGAGATTAGCTTAAAGAATGAGTGAAGCAAAGTGACAAGGGAAAAGTGATATGGTAAATGGTAAAAGTTTTTTCTTTGATATAAGGAATGTTCAAATTGATCTTATTTGAAAATTAAATACACACATGCTATCAACAGTTGTGAATTACATTTATCAGAGAAACCCAGTCTTACTTTTACAACTTCTGAAGAGGTTGAGCTTTGAAAAATATGCCACGGAAACAAGTGTTTTAGTGGGGTGACATTGCCAAGTGTTGAGGATTAGCCCCCAAAGGCAAAGACCTCTTTTAGACAGATTTATTTTTCTTTGGCTCATAAGAACATACAGTGAACACAGATTTTAAAGGGTCTAGTTTTTAGTTCATGAAAAAGGAACTAGTCATAACACTTACCATTTTATAACCCATCATCTGTAAAAAGTTAAAAGCAGCATCTTTCTTTCAAAGGATAATGTGCTGCTGTTGCATCTGATCCACTTGAAAAGCAAGATGCTGTAAAAATCCCACATTACCTCTTGAGCAGCGATACTAAGTCAGCTGTTCAGATGATGTCCAAGTGTATCCTCCATTCTAAAAAACCCAATGGGAAGTTTCAACATGAGAGTTCAGCTGTACTGTTTCTCAGAGCCAGGGATTCTCTGATATATCAAAGTTGTAAATGTGAGGCCAGATTGTTTACATAACGGTGATATATAACTGTTGACATATCCTCCATTCAAGCTGTTTGCTATTCAGTTTGTGTTTGTTTTTTATGGGGACTGTTTAAATGTGGATAAATATTACTTTTGCCTGGTCAGAGCTTTAGAGGGGAAAAAACAACGATACATAAAGGATGTTTTGTTTTCAGAAACTGCTGAGTTCCCTTTTCCTTTCTTCCTTTTCGGCTTCTCGTGGTGGCCATAGCAGTGAAACGAAAGATTCAAATCTAGCGATAAGCAAGATTGCTTCTTGTGAGGTGTACAGTTCTGAACACATTCGACACCATTTCTTCCACTTTTCATTGAATTTGGTATATGTGGTGCTTACCTTCCCCTGTTTAAACTGGTTGATGTAAATATAGGTTTTAATATCTGTAAAGCAACAGCTGGACTACAATAAATACAAGTTTCTTTGTATTATTTAATTACAAACAATTTTTCAATAGTTCTTTAAGGTGCTGGCGGCCCTGCTAACTGATGGGTATTTTGGAGTTACAGGCCATTCCTGCCTGGGAAATAAGAACATATTTATCATGGGGATTTAAGGTTTTCTCTAAAATGTTGTATTGCACTGGTATAATTGAAAATTCCAAGCTATAAGAAATATACTCTTAAATGTTATTAAAGTTGTAAGTGAAACAAATGTCTTACTCCGTCATTCGGTTCCATCTTGAGCCCAACATTTGTTGGGTAGGGGAAAAAAATAAGAATATATGGGATTATGTGTTTGGACACCAAAACTGTCCAGCTGTTGAGTTATGCAGTGGTGTTTGAAAAACATGTTGGGAACAAGAAGCCACAGCTGGATGTAGTAGAAATGGCCTATAAGGATCAAGGTGAAAACCAGAATTAGCATTCGTAATGATCTAATTGCCCCTAGTAAGAGGGAACAAGCTGATGCTTAATAAAACAGAAATAATGGAAAATCAGTTCCATAAAATGCCATGAAAATTCATGGAACATACATGGGAAAAAGGGAAAAGACGTTTGCTTTTCTGGAAGAATCACTTACCCAATTGATTTCACTGGACGTAACGATGGAACCTATTTACTCTGAACAGAGCAAAGAGACATAAAGTGATTTTGCAGCAGCTGATGATATCTGTGGAGGTGCTGACCCATTCCCCTAGGAGATCAAAAGAGAGGGAAAGTTACATAAGTACGAGCTGGGCAGGAGAAAGCCCTTGTATACCTGGATCGGGTGGAGCAGCACCTGCCTTCTCAGCCATGAAAGTGGTGAAATACCAGGTTTGGTCAGTCAGGATCCACTGTGGGCAGTGTGCAAGTCACTCCTCTCTCGGGGCTGGGCAGGAATTTTTCCCTCGCCCTAGATTAGTCTAGGCAAAGTGGATTCTTTTTTTGCCTTCCCTTCAGTAGGTTAGGGGATGAGTGCTTAGTTGGGGTTGAACATGGAATGGGAATTAGGCTATGATGTCACACCTTGCGACGTTGACCTGGGACGGATGTCCTGTGCAGGTACTCTTCAGAGAAGGGGTAGAGGGACCTGATAAATTGATTGGTAAAGCATTTAAAGGAGATATGTGTTAAAGAAGCAGGAAGTTGATCGCTGAAGACCACCCCGGCAACTGGAGTAGCAGCGAGCATTGAGTCAAAGGGAAGCCATTTCCCTTCGACTCAGTGCACTGAAGATGCCATGGTCAGTAGGGAGTTGAAGGTAGATACGCAAGGTATTTTAAGTACTTTGCATATCTTCCTTTGACTGTCATCTAAATCCCGCCATGGTGTAGATGTGCCCTTAATGTTTCTATCATAAACCTCAGAAGACTAAAGTGGACATTTAACCCTGTGGAATAGGGTTCCTTTGTTCTGTTTCAATAGCTGACTCTTCATTTCATTTTAAAATGAAAATATGTAGATCATTAGTCATCTGCAATGAGGCCAGGCTCATCCAGTCTTCATTTAAACAGTAAATAAAATGTTAATGTTATTAATATCAGAAAATTGTCAACTGTACAAGCACAGTAATGTTTCAGGTCTTTAATGTTTTCATTGTGGATTTCCTGTCCTGGTTCAAATTCAGTCTCTCTCATTATAGCATTCTGTTGTGTATTGCAAAGCATAATATCATCTTACCATATAGTCAGTGAAGAAGTTATTATTGGAGGGTGGGAGGAAAATTGAGTCAAATCTGCATTTCTAAGCATTTCCTAAATGTATGTTTATGTGACTTACCAACATAGCAAAGAGAAAGCTGTTACAAGATATCAGGGAAAGAAAATACATTTCAGTTTTGTAAATCCGTGTTGATGTGACTAGATAAATCCCTTCTGGTTGACAATGCTGTCTATATACATCAGATGTTATGGTCTCAGTTAAACTTTACAAATGCCCTCCAAATAATATTCAGACATTAAAAGGAAGGAAATTCAGGCTTGGAGCTGAATTTTAATCATCCCTATTGTGTTGAATATTGTAAGGTTCATCCAAATAGCAATCTGACCTACCATGTGTGCTGTGAAAACCACACGTAACTGAGCTTTAACTAGCTGTCTCTCACTTCGTGGGTGCACACAAACACCTCATCTCCTTGCTCCGCCACTCTGCTCCATTCTCTTCTGTCAAAGAAAGATTCTTGACTGAGATACTGCCTCAGTTTTGCTAACCCCAAATGTTACAAAATTGAATCAGGCTTGAAAATAATTGAGATTAGTTTAAAAATCATGAGATTTTAAAAAATACAATACAGTGTGGGTTCTTTTTTATTCATCTTCTAGTTTCTAAGTTTTCGGATGCACTTTTTCCTTCAACCATACTGATTACTGATTTTTTTTTTAATGGCAGTTCAGATTCTCATTAAATCCTGACTCCAGGAACTAAGGCAGTAAGATAAATATAGAAGACTTGCAATAACATCACAAGAATTGGCAACACTAACTTGCTCACAAGAATGGAACCGTTTAGTTCTCCATGTTGCAATACTGAATGCATTGCAGATATGCTATAATCTTCTGAAGGGAATATGTCAGTCAGAATCCTCCTTCTCTACCTGCAGCCAGACACTCCCAAGGAACAGCATAATTTGGTACCTTTGATGCAGAAAGTTGCTCTTCAGCCTCAGAGGAAGGTGGTGTGCTGGCAGATGTTGAACAGGTTGATAGAGGATTAGAAAAGATGAGAAAAATTTTAAAAATTGATACTTTGATGGTCCATTCACCTTCATGACTCTGCCTTCTGAGTCTCTTGTTATAGGATAGCTTGCATTTATAGCAGAAATACCTGTGTAAATTTGTCATGTTTCTGATAGTACGCTGTAATGGAAGCGTTTTATTGTACTGGAATTTGTGGCCGGACTCATAAGCTAGTCTTGAAACTGCAGGCAAAACATGAAGGTAACGTAAATAATGTGCATCTGCTTATTTTGTTTGTTTGTTAGTTTTCTACCTAGCCCTTATCGCATGACAGCTGCATGGAGATGTGCAGATGAAATAAGGTTGGATTTTGTCTTTTCTTTGTCTTTCCAGAGGGTGCTCAGAGTGCAGCGTCAGCCTCAAACGAAATCCAGCAGAACCAACCACAGGCCCTACACTATGCACTGGCTAATGCCCAGCAGGTTCAAATTCACCAAATAGGAGAAGACGGCCAAGTCCAAGTAGTATGTACTCATTGTTCATAATCTCTTCCAGTTTAAAAGTCCAGAACACTGAATGCTTTATGTGCCACATAGCTCAGATTCAACACTTTCTTTGTTCCAAAAAGATTATTAGCTTTGATCCTCTGGGTCTCTTAGTCATGCTTCAAAAAAGGCGGCCCTCCTAATAGTAATCTATCCATTTATGATTCATGCATCTTCGGTTTTTTGCAAACTGCATTCAAAACCCTTTTTGGACATCTGTTAGCTGAATCCTTCACATGTGCGTTCATTTAAATGTATGTATATATGCAAAAGTTGTAAATATTGACGTTAATTTATAAAAAGCATGTTTTAATAACCTTACCATTTTGACCCAAATCCACAAAAGCCAGGAAATTTAGAAGTTAAGCCTGACACTCCTATAATGACTCAAGCTATTGTGATTTTTAAACTAATGGTGTTGGTATACCCTGGGAAATCTTTTCTTGGCTTTTCTAGTTTTATGTCACAATCTGAATGAAAGAACTGTTTTGTATGTAATTAAGCATCGAGCTGTTTGATCACTACCCATTGATCTCCCCAGCTTTCTATCCAGTGGATAGACCTTTTATCCAGCCCATACTTCTTTAACTTGCTGGCCAGAATACTGAAGGAGGCTGCATCAAAAGCTTTGCGAAAATCAGTGTATGTCATGTCCACCACTTTCCTCACATCCACACAGCCAGTCATCTTATCATGGAAGGCAATCGGGTTGGTCATGACTTGCCCTTGGTGAATCCGTGCGGGCTGTTCCTGATCACCTCCCTCTTCTCCAAGTGCTTCAAAATGGATTCCTTCAAAATGGGTTGAGAATCAGTGTTCTTTAAAAGAATTGGGATCTACTCCCAGCTCTGCCATTGACCTGCTGGGTGATCTGGGGAATTCCTTTGTATCTCAGTTTCCACATCTAGTACAATGTACGTATTAATTCTTACCTATCTCCCAGGGGTTTTGTGAGGTTTAGTAAGTGCTTGTAGAGGGTGTTTGAGGTCTTCAGATGCAGAGCACTCCAGAAATGCAAATTAGTGTTATAAATTATATAGAGAAAAGGTCTGCAGCAATAGATATAAAAGGTACATTTTCATCTATGAAATCATCGTTTAAATCTAACCTGGAGTTTGGGAAATCTATTGCAATCCCCAGTCAAAATCTGTACATTTCTGCTATAAATCTGGTCCAGTAGATTCTGTAGAGAGGCCCAGGATTGCACCAGATGGAAACGATATTGCACTTTCTTTCCTGGAAGATGATTTGTATAGATCAGACTTTGGGTTGTTATCAGGACATAATGCATTTGGGGTTACGAGCCCCTTATGGTGCATGTGAATTGCTGACGGCCATCGGATTTCAGAACTGCTCATGTTTGCACATTCAGACACAGAAAAGCATTTACACAGAAAATGCAGAAACAAAAATCAGCAGTGTTGGAATTAAGACTGGATGCCAGGGAAATGCAAATGCCATTGTAAATTTTGATTCGGGGGCTCAGACTAAAATAATGATTTCTTTTTTTGTGCTTGAATTGCTCAGGTGCCCATACTGAAATTATTGGCCTTGAGGGGTAACTATGTACCTGCAAAGGATGAGCGAGCAGGTTTTTCTTCAAATGTTGTCTAGTACAAAGGTGTACGAAGTCCCTTTTTATCCTTATTCTGAAAGAATTACCCAAACTATAAACTCAGCATAATCACACCTTTTGAATTTTCAATGCTCATCCCTGGGAGCCACTGAGATCTTGGTGTTAAGGAGGGAAATTGATTCTTATCTCAAAATGGATTGGGTCTATGCTCTAATTTTATATACAGTCGCTATTGTCATTTGATACTTTCAGTATGTTTTTTTTCCTCCCTATAAATAGATGGTTTCCTTTCAAAGGAAATGAAACTGTTTGAAATAGAGGGATCTGTGTTTCTTTGAAATTCACATGCAATTGTTCTTGTGTTATAAAATAAGAAAGGCCTTTGACAGTATTCCAAATGGATATCTTTAATCTCAGTTTCATACAGGCATATTAAAATGAAAACAAAGCCTTATAAACCCCAAAGTAGGTTATTTAGAATCTAATTTATCAGTAGGTAAATTACAGTAGCAAAAGCTTCTTTAGCCTACTCAGGATACACAAGGAATTCTTTCACTTTCCTGCCCAAATTTTTATCAAATGATATGCTTGATTTCTTTCAGGAGTGGTTCTTATGGGTCAGCAATATAAAATATCAGCTTTATTAAAACCACATTAGGATCAAATCCTCAGCTGGTGTAAAAGCATTCCAATATACATCCTTTCTTGTATTTTAGCCCAGATGTGGCTGCATTTTCATCAGAAGTGAGTCCTATATATTATGGGTATACCTTAGGCCAGTGGTTCTCAACCACTGTGTCCGGACACATTAGTAGGTCTCCACACAGTGGTAAGTGTGTTGCGGAGAGCCAAGAAGATGGCTGGATTCAACCTGGGGAGAGTGGGCGGGTGTGTCCTATAGAGTTGCGATACACCACCAAGTGTGTCGCGACCCGCAAAAGGTTGAGAACCACTTCCCTAGGCCGTGTTCTTGCAGTCCCTCAAAGTTGTTTGCAGGTTTGGTCCCATAATTTGTGGCTCAGTTAAAATTGCAAACTGCTGTGAGATCTTCAGAGGAAAAAGGCGCTCTATAATGTAATTTCAGAGGGGCAGCCGTGTTAGTCTATTTCAGGAAAAGGAACAAGGAGTCCTGTGGCACTTTCAAAGACTAGCACATTTTTTAACAAAGCTTATGCCATAAAGAAATGTGTTAGTCTTTGGAAATGCCACAGGACTCCTTGTCTGTTTGGGTTTTTTTTAATAAATGTGATTGATTATTAAAGCCATTTGTATCCTCTCTATCATTTAACAGTTAAATGCCTTACCCACAAGGCTTTCTGTTCCATTTGAGCTTCTTATAAAAGAATGGAGAAATGTAGGCAGGCTTAATTTTTTTAAAGCGATTTTTATATGTTTGTGAGTTTTGGTGAATAATTCTCCTCCTTCCCTGAATACATAAAACTATAATGAATCGGAGATAATAGCTTCTTCTAACTTTGATTTTCTTCTGATGCTTCTTGGTGTTTTCTTTTGTTGCGGATCCCACAGGGTCACCTCCACATAGCCCAGGTGCCTCAAGGGGAGCAGGTGCAAATCACGCAGGACAGTGAGGTGAGCCAAAATGCCACGCGCCATCTGAGCAAACACTGGCCAGAAATCAGGGCTGTATTTCTTAAGCCATTGTTCTCAGCAATGCTGAAATAAGCTAAAGAAGCCAGTGAAAGTGGAACTGAATGCATGTGGTCGAGCCACACTGAAATATGCCTTCGTCTCAGCACATGTAGCACACTCCTTCTCTGTCTATGGTTTTGCTTGGCCAGCCAAGGAATGCATATGTGTTTTGTATTAGCAAATTGTGGCGTATAGCTGATGTGCTTTTTAATGAGCTTCATGGGAAGCCAAGTTTAATATCTACAGGGCACTATAACTAGTGCAAGTTTTATATTTAACAAATGCTATAGTTCAGCAATAAAGGATTTTAGCAATACGTCCAAAATACCTAATGGTGTTTTTCACTATGGGAGCTGCAGAGCTGTACTAAGAGAAGTTTTGAGATTCCTGTTAGTTAAAGTATTTGGAGAATAAAGCAGTTTCTAGAAGCTTGGCGGTGACTGCCTGCCTCTTGCTCCCCCCCATCCCCCTCCGGGCACTAAAATAGTGCAGCAAAAAAGAAAACTCGTGCTCCAAAATTATGGCCCCAGCCTTGAAATTATGACTCGGACAAAGCTCCTGCCCTATGTATTTTAGAATGCATGAAATAGAGTGGTATACGGGGGCCCTTCTGTGAAGGGTGTGTTCTGATTCCTTGCACTTGTAGATTAAAATTATTACAGTACATAGGAGTGAGTTTCAGTGAAAAGACTTCTCCTTTCTGGGGCTGGATGGGGTAAAAAGAAACAAGGGTGAATTTTCAAACTGTGGCTCTGAACTCAGCTGTGGTGAGGTGGAGATTTGGTGTTAAAGAGTCTAGTGTGGGCATGAGGAGTCACTATAGAGGTTCCGATTTAGGAGGCGTTAATAATGGGGTAGACCTGTTGCTGTGGTGTGCCCTAAACTCCGTTGACCTCAGAGGAAGTTGCCCACATATATAGACTCCAGGAAGAGGCCTACATTTTGGCCATTGGGTCTGCAAACATCTGGATTATAATTTATTCAGAAATGCGTGTCTTTGAAAGAACGTGGAATTGCTGCATTGATTTAAATCAAATTGATGTAAATCACCAAGTGGAAAGCCTTGATTTAAATAATTTAAAGAATCAGCTTTTCCATTTGTGCTCCCGTTATTTTCCAGAGAAAGGTGCATTCTTATGGATTGATGTAACCATTAAAGTATGTTGAATTACAGATAAATAGAGCCTTTCAACTAGATTTGTTTCATTTTTTTTGAAAATCTAAGAAGGTACACTATAACTATATATGTATATTTAGGCAGTTATGTAGCTCAATATTTTCAGAGTCTTACTAATTGTACATTTTTAATATGTTAGAAAAGGGTGATATATTGCTTATTTACTAGATAATTAACTTTTTGCTCATAATTTGTTACAAGTTGCAGATGGTAACTGGAATTTAATTAAACACACAAAACAAAATGTATTTTTATGTTTTGGACACTTACAATTTCTATCATGTTTTGATCATTTCAGTTCAGCCAGGGAAATTTTTCGGATACATCTCAGTGAAAGTGACTGCAGCTTAAATTGTCTTGAAAATGAGACAGTCGCCTAAGTTATGTAGGATGACTGATTGTGCCATAGTCATAAGTTGATTTTGAAAGTTAAATATTTTCTCTCTGATTCTTTAATATAGAAAAACAATTTTTAATTCAGAATTTTTGATAGAGGTTCATTGATTTAGCATATTTATTTTTCATTAAAATGTTTTAAGAAGTTTAGGCCTTGAGATATTTTGCATTAAAATAGATTTCATTTTAAACAGGTTTGTTTTGAAATACTTATTATTTAAATAGCAAAATAAAAACCTGATTTTTTTATTTTTATCTCCCTCCAAATCACTGTGGGTTTTTTTTTTTAATCCACCCTTCTGGAAGTCATATAGAGTGTAAAAAGATTAAAATGAAAGTGCTGGGCGTGTTTTCTTACAGAATTTGTAATTTCACCTCTTTTGCTTAAAGGGCTTTGGGAAGTTTTTGTTGTCATTGTTGTTGTTTAAAAATATTTTTAAAGGACCTTTTTAAGAACTTAAAGCCAGAGTTCCTTTCTGTAATGAAGTTCATTTTCAATTTTCATACCTAAAGCTCTTTTGCAAATAATGTAGACATTCAGAATCTTTTGTTATATGTATCTTTTTAAATCCTATAATAAAACTCCTTGTTCATATTTGGGGTTGAGTTTTAATATAGTAAAAAAAAAAAAAATGGCTTATAGAACTAATGATAGCTTTGTAATAACTGACATCCTGTCCATAAGGAATGTCACATTCCATATCAGCCAAAGATAGATTTAAAAAATAATTCTACTAATTTTAGGATGACAGTTGTTTTGAATTATACATGTTTGTAATTTTATAAAAACGAGGGAATATGAGAAGGAAAAATGTACCTCCATAAAAGCCATATAAACAGATTTGTTATTGAATCATTTTACTAACCTCTCCCTTCCCAGAAGAACTTTTTTTTTTTTGGTTGAAAACATCAGTAAAGTAGTAATGGCATTCGTTCTCTGTAGTTAAAGTGCAGGAGCATTGTACCTGAGTTTTGCTGCCAAAAAATAGACCTTCAGAAGAATTTCTTAAATTAATGGGTTTCCTTAAGTAAATTAAAATAACTTGTTAAAGAACAAGATAGAGTTGGCAGTTGTAAATACACATCTCCTTGAGAAGTGCTACCTTATTGCTAATTCCCGAGTTGTATTTCTTATTCTTATTTTACAGGGTAATCTGCAGATACATCAGGTTCATGTCGGTCAAGATGGGCAGGTAGGAATTAAAATTCATAATTAAACATTACTCATGGATTACTTCCTATTTAAGGAAGGTGTTTTAATGACCAAAATATATGCTAGGTCTTCTATTTAAGTGTCTATGGCATAAAGAGAAAAAAATATGAAGCCACCAGTTAATATTTTGCTTAAGTATGGTATGATGGAGCAGTTCGCTGTTTGGCCATCAATATTACTCTCACTCATGCAATAATATACTTCACCCATATGTTTTATAATTGTTTGCCTTTGACCTCTTTATTGTTGTGCTAAACTAAGCTGATTTTCTTGTGTACAGGCTGTTCCTTTTCATGCTTTTGCCATTGATTGCCAGAGGTAGACCACAAGCTATGCAGACATAAGAGCATTTGTTGCTAAGGTTTAAGCAGATACTATTTTATTGTCTAGAGAGAGGGATCTTTCACATCTGGTTGTGTTCTTTTAGAGAAGATGCCTTATTAGGCACTGATGCATGCGTGGGACAGTATGAAATGAGTCCTAAGCTGCAGCCATAAGTCTGCGAGTTAGTTTGAATTAACATAATTTCCAGAGCAGGCGGAAGTGAAATTGCTAACATCTGATGATCACAGGACATCTTTACCAAGTTGTGTTAGGTTACAATACCTGCAGTAACAAGTAGGAGTACCTTTCTGTCCAGCCCACTGATTTTGTTGAATATTAACAAGCTGTTTTAAGATCTGTGACCAGGCCCTGAACTTTGGGAAGAACAGCCACTGGGACTCCAAACCTCTGGAGAACTATTGGAACTCTCAACCATCCTTGGCCTTTTGTGCGAGTACACAACCTAACTTATTTTTAAGAAGTCTCTTTAGAAAATTTTAGTTATATGGATTTTAACCAGAAGTGTCTTGTTGTGGTACTGTTGTTAGATCACTGAAACAGGATAACATGGAAGTCGTGTGAGGGAGCATTCTTCTTGACAGTTCAGTACTTACTTTATTCCCTCTTGGCCCTTCTGCTTGCAACAAAATGCTAAGTAAAGTCTTATTAGAAGAATTAGTGCATATTTAACTCTGGATCGTTTATTTCTCTATAATGCTAAGAAGGCGTACTGATTATTTGCAGTTTTCTGGTATTATAAACCTCATATTGTTTTTTTCCCTTGAAATATTGTTTCATACCACATATGGTACAATTTATGGCATAGCTAATGTTCTGAATCACTGCATCTGTAAATAGATCCAATACATGCCGTTAAAATATTTTTATTATTAAAACACTGTCAGTTTGCAAGCAAAAAGATTTGGAAGATCATATTTTGCTGATGGCACCTAAGCTCTAGATGCTGAAGTGTGCTCAGCTGAGTAGCAAATATCCTGGGTGCAGTTTCCCATGCTGGAATAAAAAGTTCTGAGATGAGGTTCCAGAGCTGAACTACTTTTGAAAGAGTTCTTTAAATTGTGGAGCCTAAATAAATGATTTCTAATTAGGTACAAACTTAGAAAGGATAAAGAAGAAAAAGTTGTATACACTTCTGAATTAGGGCTGGGTTATTGAAGAGAAGAGAAACACAGATGAATCAATTTTGGTCTAATTAACATCAATAGGTCATGTGTACTAGAAGATTTTTCACTGTTACTGAAGTTGAACATCACTGTGTTGTTGAGAACTGTTTTGGCCCTGCAGAAGTGATTGTGGCTACAACTGGTTGGAAAATTTCTGCCTAAAATATTTTTCCCTTGATTTTTTTTTTTTTTTTTGCTTTAGTTGTGAGCTACAAGTGATAGCACTGCAGACACCATTGACCCTACTTTTCAAACTTCATTTTCACAGCATGTTACGGGATGCAAAACAAATAGTGTAAGACTTTATACTATTTTTTTATGCACACTTGCATTAGAGTTCACAGGAGTAGCTGCTACACCATGTGAATCAACAGGGATTTCTGTCATAGGCTGGCTTGTATATGGGTCAAAGCAAGCACCTTCCTCTAGGCACCACATTAGATAACTCACGGAAACGCTATTTGCTCATTCCTGTTTTCCTGCACTCTTAGAAGTGTGAACATATGTGCCATGGCCAAGGTGATGCTAGCTGCTCCATCCTTAACAAAATGTATGTGTCCCTGATTTTTGTGCATATTATTATTACTTTATTATTTGGATTGTAAAAGTGCCCCAAGATCTCAGGCAGGATTGGAGCTCTGTTGTGCCAAGAGAAGAGATTGGCAGCAGTGAGAAAGGTCCTTGTGTAGATATATACTGTAGTGGGGAATGGCTTTAACTGCCATTTCCTTAGTCCTTTCTCCAAAAGTAGTATATTATCTGAGGGCTTGAATATGCCCAGTACAGCTCAGAACCAAATAGGAGAAATGAAGTGGGATTTTCTCCCACGAAAGCTCATGCGATAAATACATTTGTTAGTCTTTAATATTGCCACAGAACCCCTTGTTTGAGACACGAGAAAAAGCAGTGTGATATCTCTCCTGCTGGAGCACTTTTCAAAACATTGCCTGCTCTGTTCTCCCAGCTGTCCATCACTACTTTAAAAAGTGACTTTATTGCTCCCCTTTTGTTTCTGAGCTTTAAGGCACCTGGCCAAGGGGACTGAAGGATGTCAGCAATGAGGGAAGTGTATACTTTGACAGTGTTCAAGCAGGCACTGAACATTCTTAGCAAACCAAGGTTTTATTCAGTTTTACCATTGGCTGCCAGTGATCCCATTGGAGGACTAATCCCAGGTTTCCATAGTCTACCTGTTAGCGTACATCTTATTAGCACAAAGACATGGGCAGAACTTCAGTGGGCTTCCCAAGTTCAAGTAAGAGTTTTGTGTTACAGCTTTCGTGGTCTAAATTGTCTCTCTGATCCTCGGGAAAGGGCATTTACTGCAAGTTGTCCAGGGTACAAAGAACAGAAGCGTGGTAGTGCCATATAAATTGAAACACAGTGCAGGTTAAATCATTACATTTGATCTGTGAAACTTTTTTCAAACTGATAGCTATGTTTTAATCCTTGCAGAGTCTGGTAATATTAGCTCTCTCAGCGTAATGGTGCCAGCTGGGTTTTGTTTTTGTTTATTTTTTCCTGTTGAATTTTCTATCTTAGTAGTGGCATTGAATTTAGATCTTGCTTTTCTGGCAAGACTGTCCACGGAACCAATGAAATCATACCAGAAAGAACTCTCTACCTACACATGTGTTCTATTAGCTCAAAGTTTCACATTTCAGTGGACGTTTAATAAAAATACCAAACTGCAAAAATAATTAGACTTTGTATTAACTAATAGCTTAAGTCCTTAGACCAATAGGAGTTTTCTGTACTTGGCAATGATTGTGCATTACCAGAAGTTTCCTTGTCTCTTTCTTTCCCCTGATTCCGCCCCCCCCCAGTCCTCGCTGCATCCCCTTCTTCCTTTTGTAAGCTGAAGGGTGTTCCAGGTCCCCAAAGGTATTAGATGTACGCATCCTCTGCAAGATACGTAAAGATAAGGCTTCTCATATTCAGAAACTCATATCCTATGTGTAGTGGGAGGAGGAATCGGCACTTCACTACAACTTTATTTCACTTTCTAAGACTTCTCCCTTTGTACATCCCAACACCTAACATGTCTCCAATTTAGAAAGTATTTAAAACGACACCAGAGAAATGGTTTTCACCTGGTGACTGTGTTTCCAATCAAAACCAAAAGTTAATGCTGTTTTAAAAGTCAAAATTCGATTTAATTTTTTCTTAATGAATGGATAATTTGCTTTGTCTATCAACTCTTTCCATAATGGGAGCATCAGTGAGGTTAGTTTGCTTCTTTATCCGAAGAATGCGTTGTGTGCGCGTGCATGCGTGTGTGTTAGTGAGATCTAGAGGGGTTCGGAGAACCCAGAACAAACCGTAGAATCTGTCACAGGTTTAAAGAAGAGAAAACTAACTACTTTGAATGGCTTTTGCAATATTTGTCTACCTAATCTGTCTATTGTGTGGGTGTACAATGTCTACATTGTGTGTGTGTGTGTATATATGGTATTAAATATATAAATATAATAATTTTCTAACGCCCCAAAATGTTCTAGTCTCCTCACAGAAACACGGATGAGCATGGTTCTTCCCCAGAGGCGTTTGCAATCTCAAATCAAAACGAGATGCCAAGTGAGATCTATAAATAAATGGAGTGGAAAGACAGTGGCAACATTCAGAACACATCATTTCTCAGTACAGTGAGGTGTGGATATGTTTTAGTGGTAGCATTCGTTTTTTTCTCTCCTGTGTTTTGCCCACCTCAGAGGCTTCATGACAGGAGTGAGTTTAAAGCGTGATTGTCTATGGCAAGGGAAATGACCCAGCAAGCCGGTGTTTAGAAGAGCATCGCAGCCCTAAGAGCCAGCATGGAAAAAGGCACAGACTAAATTGGGAGAGGAGATGAATCAGCATCCCTCAGCAGAAATAAAAATATGACTGATTTTGGAGGGACGTGTTCTGTGCCCCCACTGGGGCTGGGGCCAGAGGAACTGTCAGCCATCCCCATGGTTTTGGGGCCGGAGGAGTTCTGTGCTCCGCCAATTGTTGAGGGCACCCATGCCCCCTGCTTGCCCCCCCCCCCCCATGGTGCATGCCCTTGGCATCCTAGGTAGAGCAGGGAAGGTGATAGTGAAGGCATGTGAAGGGAGTTCAGAGCTGTGTGGGTTGGTGGCAAGCTCAAGATGAGTGTGTGTATCTACGTAATATGTGTGTATGATTCTGAACTGTGAAGTTGGGTCTGAACATCCCCAGAACATGGATATGCATCTGGAGTCCAGCTCAGACCATCTCTAACACACACCGTGTATAGTACCCTAGTGTGCAATACCACACAGATGACCATATGTTCAAATGATACCCGACCTCCCAAGCCTCTCTGGAACATCCCATGTGTTTCTGTACTATCTGCTTGTTGTGGTCTGCTGTGAAGGACAATCTCGACATCGTTGTTAGGGAATGGAAGAAGCAGAGAAGAAAGGGCCCCAAATGTTTAAAAAGAAACCTAATTTGTCTGCCAGATGATAGATAGATGTACTCCAGGGGCCATTGATTTCTGATTATCATCAACCAAATGGCCAATTTGCTTCTTTATAAAGGAAATTATTTAACTATGTATTAAAAGTCTCTAGCTATTAATAATTGTTTATTTATAAAGGAAATGATTATCCAGCTGTCTGTAGGAAAATTTTAAACCAGTCCTGTTAAGGTATACTTTCCGTGTGTCCTTTTCCTTCGGTGCTAATTACCCCGGTATCTTCTTAATCTGAAATAATAGCATCATATTCTTATCTCATTAAAATGCAGTTTAGCCCGTGACTCCAAGACCAAGGGTTTTAACAATAATACAATTGATACTGATTTTAATTTCACTTTTGCTGAATTTTAGGGTCTAGAACAAGTTTAATATAACCAGCGAAAATATGGGAAATAATCCTTTTCCTGTTAGAAAAACATAACCATAGAATAATAAATAAAACCTTTTCCAAAAACTATTTTGCCAGGACTATTTTGCCAGTTGGATTTTTTCCCCAAGGATATGAAAGATCATTATCAGGCAAAATGCCCAATTTACATTGATTATATGCACTATATTATATCAATGAACAGAACATTTATTTGTATTGCATTTGTATGCAGCACTTCATTACCCTGATAGCTAGCGCTATATAACCTGGAATAACCTGTATATTTTTTCACAGCAAAACCAAATAAATAAACTGTTTTAATTTTCTTTCCTGCATACCTGCTTTAATTGTTCATTTTGATACTGTAAAGCAGACATTGTATTAAATAAAGCCAATATGAACACTTCTAATTGGGCCTTGTCTTGAACAGCTGAAACATGTGTACTACAGGTATGGTTTTGTTTTAGACACTGGGAATCAGTGGCGAAATCCCTACTTCTAGTCCTTGACTATATATTCTGGTCTTCCTCTGCGCTTCACTTCTGAGCAGCAGATGGCAGTACTATTAAGATCATTGTCAGACGCACATTTCCTTAGCAAAAGGATGAAAAAAGTGACTGGAATTTAGAATCACAGGCACTATGCTGCTCTGGTATCCTTCTTGTGAACTGTCAGACCATGGCACACGGAGACATCTATAGTGTGGGGTGGGTTTTTTTTTTTTTTTGCATATGCCACCAACAGAGGAAGGGAGGGGTGTGTGTGCGCGCGTGCGTGCGTGAGTGCGTGCGCACGCGTGTCCCTCAACGTCCCTGCCAGCTGTGTAGTATATTGAAAAAGCTGTTTTCCTGTTTCAGTACATCTGCTTTGAATAATCTACATAGAGAAACAAACAGGATTGTTAGAGCAAAAACAATAAAATGAAAAACCCAGTGTTGTACAGCTGGAAATTTGAAGCTGTTAGCCTGGGTTTGAAAATACAATAATTCGTAACTGGCAAGCCTTTTGAGAATTGATTGTACTAAGTCTTCCAGATCTGCTTTGTTCTTCTGAAATGAAGGGAGTGAGCAAAATTTTTTTACTTATCTGTGCTTTATACACGTTTGAAACAAAAAATAATTATTTGCAAAGGAAAAATAAGCTTGCTTCAAGTCCTGGAGTGTGATCATTTTAATTGTGAAATGGATTTTTTTTATTCTTTTGTTTGTTTTCTTTTTGTTTTTGCTTGAAGACTATCTTTGGTGTGTGTGTGTGAATTTACTGACAATAGAGCATGCAGGAGTGCAGTGGTTCCCCACCTTCAGGTTCTGCTTGTTCAGATCCTGTTCATCATCAGCATTCAACTACGCTAGTAACATCTGAAAGCTTAGCCTAGGCCAGTATAGTGGGCATTATTTTGCTGCAATCATTCAATTTGGCAGCTATAGCAAATTAAGATTGGAAAATGAATTAAAAATCAGTTTGCTATGAAGGCTTTTTAGAATATTTTCCCATCTGATGGAAGTGTGCTCTGTATTGTAAGAGAAGAAAAATAAGAATGGTTCTTCACTAAGATCAATAGAACCTTTTTTATAGTCTGAAATGGGTTAAACATAACAAATAACATCTTTAAATACTGCCTATAAAAGTTGTATAATGCAAACTTTAAATATTTAGGAAAAAAGAAGGTTTCTGGAAGTCTGTTTTCAACATTAACATGGAATGATATCAAACACTAAATATTTTTTCCACAGTTGTTAAATGTTGATGAGTCAGGCAGCTAAAATTTGTGAAAGTTCTGTGCTTTTTTTATAATGGCAAACAAGTACAAAAACTGCTTTGGGATCATCACCCTAGGCGCTATATAATGCTCCTTATATTCAGTGGACCAAATTCGGATTTGCCATAGAAAATGTCAACGGCAGGTTATTAAGTTTGATTACTGTAGAGCACACTTATTTGTGCCTTAGAGTGGAAACCGTATTATATATTATGATGGTAAACGGCAACACAATAAAAAGATGACTAAAGTGTGATAAAAAAACAAGGGAGGGGCTCTAGTACTGAAGAGGTATTGACTAAGCTAGATGGTACAGTATACACTCAAAGTATGCACAAAGAAGATACAGGCGAATGCTTCTGATTTTTGAAATTTAATGTTTGTCTGTGCTCCAGCTCATCTTTTTAAATTATCATTGTCAGAATGCAACTGGCTTCTACCATGATTGGGTAGAGAGGACCACACCTAACGATGTCTAACCATGTATAGAGAATCCTTCTGCCTTCCAGGTGTCTTTGAGAGAACATCTCATTGTGTATTAAGAATTATATTGCAGAAAAATGTTTCAGCTGCAAATATACTATCATAACAATTAACTATACTAAACTTCAGAAGTTAGTTGGTAGACATGCCAACTTTGCCAGTTGTTATTGCAAGTCTGGGTTTCTTTGGGAAGAGATATCATTCTCGGATCATTGCTTCTGTTTTTTGTTTCACTGGTTTGAAGTCTGGTAATCTGTAAAATATTCTCCTTGTTTTTCTCCTAAGTCACTTAAAGAATGCAAAACTTTCTGAAATTCTTGCCAAACCAATTCTTTATACCCAGTTACTTTGAAGGGATATATATATATATATTTTTTACTTTTCACTTCAAGAAGGACTTTTGTCTTTGAATTTTTAATTTTGGTAACAGTTCCACCCCATTAACTTGACCGCACTTAATAATGTCAGACATTATTTTTACTGCATATGAATGTTTTAAAGATGTTTGGGCATATTTTGGAATCCAACAGGGAGACATCATTTTTTTAAATAAAATAAACCTAGTAATATTCAGAACCAATTTACAAAGGCGAACACCAAACCAATATTCATTATGTGCGGGTTTTTTTGCTCACTATTTCTCTACTCTGTGTACTATCCTCTTCTTTTGTCTTTTTACTCACTGCTGTGAAAGAGTTAAAGGGCTCCTCCTTCATTATACAACATAGTCAGCAAGGTCACATCCTGCAGAACTTGTTCACACTGTAACCTTGTTTAGCATAGTGGCTCTCTACCAGGGGGTCTCCTACCAGGGGGCACCTCGACTCATCTAGATATTTGCATAGTTTTGCAACGGGCTCCATAAACAATACAATACAAACTAAAATTTCGTACAGACAATGACCTGATTATACGGCTCTCTATTCTATACGCTGAAATGTACATACAATATTTATATTCCAATTGGTTTATTATAATCTGGTATAAATGAGAAAGTAACCATTTTTTCAGTGATAGTGTGACACTTTTGTATTTGTATGTCTGATTTTGTATGCAAGTAGTTTTTAAGTGAGGTGAAACTTGGGGTACTCAAGATAAATCAGACTCTTGAAAGCGGTGCAATAATCTGCAAAGGATGAAAACGCTGGTTTAGCAAACCCAGGCTGTCTGCACTTAACTTCTTGCAGAGCGAAGTGCTGATTTATCACCTTATTTCACAGAAAAGGTCATCCACATCCAGTATTTTCCAATAAGCCACCAAGAACATGCTTAGAGCTGAACACGAAACATAACTGCCAGCTTCCAATAATTTGGCTAAGTCCCAGAAGTAGGAGTCATGGGAAGTACTGATGTCAGTCAAGTCCACTGCTTTCCACTCTCTTTGCTGTTCATCAACAAACATTTGTGTTCCTCCTCCAAGAATCTGTGAGGGTGAATGGGAATGCCCTGACATTGCTCAGGACCTTCTTCAGATCAGACATACTGGGTCATTCTGAGCAATTCTTTCCCCCACTTCCAGAGTCCTCATCTGTGAGTCCCACAAAACTCAGTCCTCTTCCCATCTTATCCAGTTTCTGTTTGAAGCCGTTCAGAGAGTGGATGAGACAACATGGGCCAACATGCTATCAATATGCAAATAATATCCCACTCTCCTTTTTCTTTACTTCAAACATAAGCAGTGCCATTTCCCATTTTTCTTGATGCGTCTCAATAATCAGCTGGCTAAGGCTGAATTTTGGGCAGGGTGAAGGTCATGCTAGTAGGAAAAGCTTAGAAGAATTTGCTTCCTCTTGGCACATCTCATTAACAAGGGGATTTCTCACTTGTTTGTCCACACCTTGATATCCTTTAGACTTTTCAGTGTAATTGGATGCCTACATAGCAATGGCAGCAAAATATAACCATTTCCTCCTGTCATTGGCCAGAAGATTATGCGCCATCTGGTCATACATGGATCTAACCACAGTTGTCTCCAGACTTGATTATTGCAACTCAGTATATCTAAGAATGGAGACATGTACCCTGGAAGCTCCAACTGGTACAAAATACAGCAAGCCCTCTTCTTATCAGCGTAGCCAGTTGTGAATACGTCACCCCAGCCCTCTTCTCTGAAATGGCTCCCCATTGATGACAGAGTCCGGTGCAAGGTATCTGCCCAAATAGTTAAAGCCATCCAAGAGAATGGACCTAACTATCTGACAGATCGCATCTGCCTCCATGGAATCACAAAGGAGACAGAACGTCCCCAGGAGCTGGACCTAGACTACGGAACTAACTCCCACAAGAGTTAAGAACAACCAGAGGCCCCTGGAAAAATAAATGCAAGGCTAACCTCTGTACCTTGCAGTACCTTTTAATATGGTCTTATGTTAATTCATTTTTATTGTGTGCATATGTTCAGTTCCTCCCCTATCAGCCATGTAAGTCCCTACCATAGAGGTTTTCCTGTGAGACTGTGCCACAGGGAACTTCTTCAGCAGTTCCCAGCTACTGGTAACAGTAATGTGAGCCAGAGCAGAGGTGCTGGAGTCACCAGAGAGAACAGAATGCAGCTGTGTGGTGATGGCAGCTGGTCTCTGATGGATTGCCTTCACGTAACCAATCTGTTCTTCCAGTGCTCGCACCTTCTGGAAGCAGTACATTTCTTGATAATTAATATAGTAATTCTGAGTGGTTATCCTGCCATAGAACGAAGGGGGAGCTTAGCTAAGTAATAGGAAAGCTTTATTTAATTTCTTTACATCACTGCTTCCTGAGAAAGCTTACTGAATGGTGATGGAACAGAAGGTTGGCGGCAGAGCTGGCATTAATTTAGTTTACATTTGTATCTTCCCCCTTTATTATGGTGTACGTAGAACAGCTGTTCTATGATGTCTTTTCTGGTGTTTTGTTTTTTTAAAAATCCTTGCAGAGCTGAGTGATGAAACAGGCTTTAACTGGGACTTTTCTTATTGATCTATACACTTGTGCCAGCATCATGCAAATGAACAAGTTGTGACGTTTTATCTTTAAATACAGTAGTTTTCAACCTGTGGTCCATGGACCTCAGATTGTCTAAGAAGGGGTCCAGGAAGGATTGTCATTACCATAGAATAATGGTTTTCGAATGACCCCTAGTGGTTCATAGACTGTCTAAGATTTTGAAATGGGTCCACACCTGCATCTGAAATTTTCATGGGTTTGCAAACGAAAAAAGGTTGAAAGGCACTGCTTTAATAGGATAAAGTTTGGAAGCTGTCTTTTGTAGTTCCGAGTATCTAATGTTATTAGACATATGGTTCTAGTTAGATCTCTTTGGGAGAAAACCTGGAGGAAGAAAAATGATGCTCAGATTAGTTACTTAGATCAAGAATAGAACTGGTCTTTTGAGATAAACCCAGGTGAATGAGTGTTTCTGGCATACTTAAGATTTGGTTTGAAGATATTTGCATGCTTTGGATTAGCTAATATGTGTGTTGTTTAATCTTTACTATAGTATTTTACAGTTCAGCAGGTATTTAAAGATGCTAACTTTTGCCCTACGGTAGGCGAATATACTATATATCTGCCATCCCTAGGGTAGGATAGTGTTCCACATATGAGCACAATGTTGCTCCAGGAGGTATAAAGCCACTTTGTTTTACAATTTGAAATGCACGTGAGATAAATTCTAACTTTAAATAAGACTGTAATTTCAGAAATAGGGGCCTGGCCTTGCAAGGTGCTGAGTGAGTGTTGTGGTTTTTTAAAACTAACATACATATATATGTAGGAGCAGTATAAACACTTGAAATTACTACCATATTTTTCATTTAAAATCTATCCTGTTCCCTCTGCTGTAATCTACAGATGTAATTTAGGCAAGTGGAAAAAAGGGTCTTTCAATATCTATAAATTGAGTTTGCCTACTGAGCAGATATGAATCAGGCGTTTCAAAACCTCAGGGGGGAAAAAAGCATGTTGTTGGTCATAAGAAGATTGGTGTGAGCAAGTTAAATATGTTTCAACTTGCATAAGAGGGCAAGTGATATTAATCGGCTTCTTGGAAAAACTCCCAGCGTTCTTGTGTATTTCTCATCAGTCATTTTTGGACACTGCTTAATATTAACATTCAGGCTCTAGTCCTGGATTGGGACCAGCTCTTGTTAATGATGCAGAGACTTTAAGGTCAGAAGGGAGCTTTAGGATCATCGTCTGATCTCCCCTACAACGCAGGCCACAGAACTTCACCCACTCCTGTAATAGACTCTTGACCTATATGACTGAGTTACTGAAGTCCTCAAATCATGGTTTAAAGACTTCAAGATACAGAGTATCCATCAGCAAGTGGCCTGTGCCCCATGGTGCAGAAGAAGGCGACAAACCTCCAGGGTCTTTGCCAATCTGCCCTGGGAGAAAATTCCTTCCTGACCTCAAATATGACCATCACCTAAAGCTTGAGCACGTAGGCAAGATTCACTAATGAGAGTCCAAGAAAGAATTCTCTGTAGTAACTCAGAACCCGCCCCCATTTATCATCTCTTCACATGCCATTGGGTTGTGCGATGGGCTATTGAAATCAGCAGTCCTCTGCACAGTTACAAGAGTCCATGGTGCTAATGGATCATGTAGCAGGATCAGGGCCAAAGTCAGCTGTTCGTGCCAGCATGTGTTTTTTTTCAGAGCTGCTGTAAAATTGTAGGGAGCTATTTACCCAGATATAACTAGTGATATATGGCAAAAGTCAATGCTGCTGTGGGTGCCCTACACTTTTCAGAATGAGCCACTTAGTACAGAATAGTATAGATAGTTAGAAGTAACTATCTTTTAGATAGAACAAACCTGAATAGAAAAATATGGAAATATCTTGTAATCTGTACCTCAGGCAAAGATCTAAAAAAGTGTCATAAATGGAAACTAGATCCAGAAAAAATGCAAATGCTAATCCCAGTTTTCTAGGTACTGGCCAATGGTTGGAAAACTTGCTCTGTTCTGATACAACAAGCCTTCTCTGTCCGTTTCACATCCATCCTTTGAAATTTTCTTGAGCAACTTTGCTCTTCTTTTTCCAATTATCAATAATCAGCATACTTCAACTGTTGTCCAGTGTCTAGTCGTGTGGGATTTTTGTCTTTTCTAATTTATGATCCAGTCCTGCAAATTCTTGGTTTAAATGAGTAGCTTCATGCAAGGCAAAACAAGAAAATCTTAAAAGTTAG
This sequence comes from Pelusios castaneus, assembly GCA_007922175.1. NCBI lineage: Eukaryota > Metazoa > Chordata > Testudines > Pelomedusidae > Pelusios > Pelusios castaneus. The sequence goes on from ML685783.1 coordinate 27,200,277, forward strand.
CATAATGAAGCAAAATCTGTAACTAAAACATAATCATGGAGTTGGTTTGCCATTTAACCATGTTTTAAAGAAAACAGCTTCGAATTAATAGTAGAGGATCTTTGAATTTGGCCCCCTTTTATGCTTCATGTAAGAGTGACACAGGTAAAGATCTGTTTTGGGAGGAAACAGTAAATTCTAGTGAGTAGTGGGCTGCTTTCATGTAATATAACGTCTGTATTATAAACTTTAAATTTATCCCTAACACGGCCCATACATTTTAGACATTATGTCACATGACTATTTTTGTCCACCAGTCATAGTTTTCTCAGTTCCCATAAGAATGCCAATCTTACTAATGACCTAAAATATCTTATAATATTGTCTTTTTCACTCCTCAAACCTGCTTGTCTGTTTGGCATGCTGAGCCAAGGCCTTGAGAGCAAAGCAGTGAGATGTAAAGTGCACAGAGATATGTTAATATCAATTAACAAAAAATTATTTAGAAAATACATATATGCATGCATGCAAATTATTTGTTTCCATTTGTAAAATGTCCTGGGACGTAGACAGATTTTGTAAAGGTGATTTGCTGCTAATGTTCTGCAGGTGCTTTGTTTTGGTACAGCTCCTGAGTGACAGAATCCAGAAAGTGGTCTCTTGTGGTTGTAGAACAAGCCTACATAATGAAGCTTCTGGAAAAGGATAACGTTTTTATCATCTTTTTGACTTTTTCCTAAGAGAATGGGTTGTTCCATTAAAATTCCATTCGAGCAGCCAGGAGTATTTACAGTGCGTCAAAGAATATGTTCTCTGCTTGGAGTATATTATGTTCTTTATTCACTCAAATCTTGTTTGAATATTGCTGTAAACTTAACAAGGAGGCATGAGATAAGAAATGATAATCTTTTAAATGTAGGCCAAATATTTTTCTTTACATTCAGAGAAGACATATATGCCTAGGCTGTCTCTTATTACGGTTTTGCTAATAAAAATCACTTGCGTGTAGAACAGGAGTGATCGCGAAGCTATCATCCTGTGGTAATACAGGGAAATAATGTCTTTTTGGTTTGTTTTTAAAATGCTCTTTGTTGATGATTTTTTCATTTTTCCATTTTCTGTTGTTACTCTGGCTTAATGCTGAAGCCCCATGCTCTTTGGCACACACTAGCCCACTTTCCGCGTTCCGAAATGTCAGTATTTTTAAATAGTCTCGGTTCCATGCCCTTGCTGAAAGATCCCACTCTTATATTGTAGCCTCCAATCCAAGCGAGGATGTTAAGGGAGTTAAACAGGGATAGCAAGACCCTTGGTCGATGGAAGTTGAATACATTGCAATGCTGATACTCCTGGTGGGGTGTCAGCCACTTATCTGCTGCTGGTTAATAACTGCATCTTGGCTCTTTCTTTTGGAGAAATTGAGTTGTTTAGTTCTCATAGAAAGCACTAAGTGTATATATTTGAGAGCGAGAGTGTGAAAATGTTGTCAGGCTACTAGAAAGTATATGTACAGCTAAGGTGTTTAAAAAATATGAACCCTTTCACATTGTCTGTATTAAGTACAACAGTAAATCTTGATGACTGATGAAAAGTAAATCCAACTTCAGTCCACTGTAAGGTCTGATTAGGTCATTTGTACAGTGAGAATGTTGTGACATTTTAGCCAGATGACTTCATATCAAAACCAGAAATCTTCTGCAACTCATTTAAGCGTGTTAAAACTAAAATGCATTTCTTTTTGTGTTCATCTCCCCTAAGACAGTTATTTTTGTGGGTTTTAGATTACATAAGATACAGAAAATATGTTTTTTAATTAAAATATAGTGTAATAGTCTGCAAATGAAGAACACACTTGTCTTTAGGAAAGTACTAAGCGCTGAGTTTGCACTGAGTTTTCAATCCTTCGCCAAACAAGTGTTTAAAATATAGTAAGGTCTGATTAATTGATTAACCTTTTATCTCTAATGTTCTTCTGTCTAATCCTCTTCATAACTTCTGTTTTTTTAGACCAGTATCACCAGGACAAAGTACTTATAATATTTTAAATCAGCTGAGAGAACATCCAGTAATTAGGGGAATAAGGGTCACAAAGGTAGTATCAATTTGTGTTTCACATTGTTAGAGTTATAGAGAGGGAAAAAAAGCCATACAGTTCTGCAGCAGGGACTTTTATTGCTTTGTTTAGAGCTATCTCAAGCAGGTACTGACATTCAAGACTAGTAAATGATCAGTTGGTAAGTAATTTTAAAGACTGAAATCCCACATGAACGATATAGTACATTTTCAGTTCTGAGCTCAAATGAAGTTTTAATTAGATGTTCAAAATATGCCTGTCTATTACTCTAAATAAAATTTAGTAAGTGTGTTTGGAAAAACAGTCTGGCTCCAAGCCATTCTTCTCTAAGAATGAATCAGTATTCTCTGTACAAAATTCTCATAGTAAAGTGGAAGTTGCATTTTAAGTTAGTTTTATTTTCTCCAGCCTGCAGGGACTTATGTAATACGATGGATCCGTTAATTCTTGATCAGGAGCTAACAGGTCATAATTTGTATGTCTTGAAGCGCAGTTCAATTTTAGTTGCAAAGATTCTTTTTTCTATGCTAGAAGGACTCAGCTCAGAACAGACTGGAGCTTTTAATGAACAAGTTTTACAAATCACTTTGTTATTTACATCTGGTTTCTTCCTGAAATATTTCATTTCCTGCTTTTGGAATGTTGCTAAATATTTGTGTTAAAAAGGACAAACGGTATAAAGTACAACAGAAGGAAGTTAGTGTAATGAAGCCATTTATCCATATGGTGTGATGTTTTAGTTAACTGTTCTGATATAGGGCTCTGGTAAAGTCCGTGAAAAAGGGATGCAAAGTACTAAAAGAAATGGTCCACTGTCTTCAAATCCAGCTTGTCTGTCCTACCTTATGTAGCACTTTCCTAAACTCCCTGGCTTTGCTTCTCTTACTGAGTTGGCACTGCAGTGTTTGCCAAAAATAGATTGATTCATTTGGTTGTCTGGTAAAAATGTTGGAGAGGCCACCATTTAGTGTAATGTAGTAAATTCACCTGTTGGCTAAGTTTCATTGCGACCAGCAAGTAAATGTACTTAGTATTCTGAAATGGGAAGTGAGAAAAATATCAGCTAGCAAGTATTTTTAAACTCTGGAACTGCATATTTTTGTTAGGAATGAGGGAAGTACTGCATTTCATTTCTGTGGAAGTGGGGAAGATTGGTACAGCTCAAGGATACAAAAATGTTATTGTTCGCTTTATGTTGGAAGTGTGAACAAATGAAATGCCCTAAGGCCAGGAAGGGGAATCAACCTAGAGAAACCAGTGGAATTTCAGACAGACAGCACACAATGAAGTTAGAAAGGCTAAGCCAAGAGGCATGCTCTAAATGGAAATGAATAAGGCTTATGTAAAAATGACACTATCCGTAACTCTCCATTGTAATTTTGCCATTGACTTTAGTGGGGTCAGACTTTGCCTCCTAATGAATTTGTGTATCTTAGCTCACTGTGCAGTAAGGATCCTGTCAGAGCACTGTACTGGCTTTGTAGTTTCCAGACCTAATGTGTGCGCTAATATACACCATAGCATTTGAAAATCAGGGGGCGCGTTAGGCATAATAGGTGGCCATGTCTAAAGATAGCAGCAATGGGTTCAAGAGGTCCCAGCTGTGCTGGTACAGCTGTGAAGTTTTTGCCCACTTGGTCTTCCCTCTCCCCCATGCAGGTCTAAAGACTGGGCACCTACATATTGCAATGGTGACCTATAATCCTTTCTACTGACAGCCACAATGCAAAGGATTGTGAGGTGCCCACCGTACATGACTGAGCAGAAGCCCTATAGTGGAGGGGGAAATGATGCATCTGGGGGAATAGATGAGTTGCTGAAATGAAGGAAAGGTAGATTTGAGCAAGAGCTTGAGCTTCAAATCCCTGTTTTGCCTATGGACTCATCACACCAGAGACCCTACTGGTAATCAAGCCTCTGTCCGTAATCCCTCCCTCCCCCACAAACTGCCCCCACCTTGTCTGTGTGTATCACGGACACACTTTCTGTCTCATTCACCCATTGTGAGCTCTCTAGGCCGCGCACTGTATTCTTCATTACTTGTCTGTACAGCACATAGCAGCGGGGCCCTGATCCTTGACTGAGGCCCCTAAGCATTGCTGTAACACAAATAGATAATTTTACCATCAAAACTTAATGTTCTATTGTTGCTAAAGACATGAGACAAGCACCAGCTTCTTGGAGTTTGAAATACAGAGTGGCCGAAGAAGGACCTGTTGGGAAATAAAGCATGATTAACACTTGAATGGGATTTTCGAAAGCACCCAGTTGCTCTAACTCTCCAAGTGAAGTCAGACGGCATTTTGCCATTGAAGTTGTAGGGGGTACAATTAGCTCAACGCTGACCTTGTCTGAAAATCGCACCCTCAAGTCTCACCAGGAAGAGACACACTGTGAATGGAAACTAGTTTTAGATTATTGCCCCCTCTTAAAGACAGAGGGGAAAGTGCAAAGGAATACATGGCCTTGCCATGGGAGATGCCTGGCTGATAAACTGAGTGGGAAGAGCCCGTAGCATGTCACAGTTAATAGTCCTGCGTGTTTGCAGAGAGCTCTTATCTGTCTTCCTATCAGTTTCCTGACCACCTGGCTATGCAAACTTTACTATACTTTGACAAGCATAAAAATTCCTAGATTATTCCAGGCAACTCCAGATGTATCATACATACTGATCTCTCTGTCAGAGCTGTGGGTTTCTCGAACCCTGGATTACAGCACTTTTGATAGCCGGGCTGTTCCCACCAGCCACTCAGTGAGATGTTAACAGTCACTAAAGCTAGAGGCTCAGCTCTGGCAGAGGACACCGGTCCTGGGATCTGATTGGGGAAACAGGTGTTTTGATTCATTCCTTGCTTCTATTTAAACCAGGACTACCAACCTATGGCCCACAGGCCATACGCTGCCCACCAGAGCATTTAATGAGGCCTCTGGCCTGCTTCAACACAATAGATTAACTGCCAATTCATTCATGTTCTGTCACCATATTGACATCATTTTAGCGGACATATAAACGTGTAAATAGATAAATGGTACATAGAAACAAAGTGTATAAATACTAAACTTAAAATACAAATCAATACGGGTGACTTGAAATTGTAATAAAATATCTAGAGTCTGTTTGGCCCACGTAATGATGGACTTAGTTTTATGTGGCTCTCCTGTGTAATAAGGTTGGGCACCACTGATTTAAACCCAGTAGAGGAATAGGAGGTTGTCTGTGCACCTGGGTTTTCCACTATCCAACCTGCCTCCTGACACCAACCTCTCTGTCTGTCCTCCGGCCTGTTTTAGGGCAGCAAATTCACTGGATTAGAAAAAACTATATTTTTATTGTGAATTTTTTAAAATAAATACTTAAAAAAGAAGAAACCCTCATATGGAATTTCTCAGTTTTTCAACATAACACAACCCCAAAAAGTTTCGGTCCACCTCCCCCACCACACCTAACACTTTTCCCTTCTTTTTTTCGCCACTGGAAAAGGGGTTGGGGGACAGGGACACCAAAAATAGCCCCCCTCGCTCCCCTGTTTTTCTCAATGTTTCAAAATTCAACAATTTTGACCAAAACTTGCATTTTTTTTTAAATTCTACCTTGACAAGTCATTTTTATCTACATTTTTATTTTTACCAAAAAGTTTTTAGCAGCTGTAGAAATAATACTTCAAAAGAAAATTTACAAAATTTCACAATGCAGAAATGAGTCTAAGATACCCCTTATCTGGCTATGATTACGTACTTCATACATCAGTGTGGTTTTATGGTTGATGAGTCATTACTGAACAGTCACGGCTGAGACTGGGAGAAAGACTCAGCCATTTGTGTCGGGCTGTATGAGCAACAAGGCCCTGATTTTACAAACATGCATATGCTTAACTTACTCTCACTGAGTAGTTCAGCTGACTTCAGTGGAGTTACTCAGGGTAGTAAAGTTAAGCAGGTGGCTAAGGGTTGGCAGGGTCAGGGCGGAAGTCCAATTTTAGTAATACTATGATGTCTGTGTGAGGGGAGAAGGAGAATTATGAATTCATCCCTTGTTGTCTGGTCACTGAGGAGCACTGTGTATATATTAAAGTTGTATGGAATTTGGTTAGATTCCTTTGAGCAGGTCCCTTCCATAACACATTATTTCCTTGTTGGATTGTCACAGCTGTGAAGAATGCCAAGTTTCAATGTGTTGCCTTTGAGCGATGAACTTCTGATGGATCATTAACAGCAACGTAGCTATGGGACCTTTCTAGAACACTGCGTTACATTAGAAAAGTGGCATTATCCGTCCGTAGACTTCTGAAGTGAAAAATATTTGCATTAATGGATTTTTAAGGAAGAAATGTCTCTCTTTTTCGAGAGCTGAATGAGTATAATTGCTTAACCCAAAAGGGGAAGGGGTGAGAGAAACACTAGGCAAATGTCTCTCAGCTAAGCTGTTGATCAGTTCTACTGGGGAATATGGTGCTCTAGGACAGTGGTTCTCGACCACTGTGTTGGGGCACATTACTGTGTTGGGACACAGCAGTAAGTGTGTCACAGAGAGCTGGGGAGGTGGCTGGATTTGGCCTGGGGTGGGTGGGCTGATGTGTCCTGTAGGGTAGTGAAATGCTGCCAAGTGTGTCGCGACCCGCAACGGGTTGAGAACCAGTGCTCTAGGAAAGCAGCAGTTGCATAATATTAATCAGCTTAAAATCATTTACTGAGAATTATAGATGCTATGAATAGTTTGCAAGCTAAAGGAACATTTTCAAGGCAGTGATTTAGTAGTCCTGTCTTGCTACAGTTTTTCAAAAAGTTTATGTAACTAAAGGAAGTCTTCTGGTGAGCAAAAATATTTTGTTTCAGTGACCAAGAACTTTTACAAGCTAATATTCTTGCCATGTAGCTTTTCTTTTCTTTTCAACAATAAAGTGACATTTTGAAGATCTCAGAAAAATTTGCATTCCTTTGCTTCATATGAATACTCTGGCTGTGATTTTTTTTTTTTTTTTTTTTTTTGCAAACCTTAAACCATGGTTCCTAAATGTTGTTATAAAACCATCATCCTCCGAAGAGTCATGGCTGACATCAGCCCTCATTACTGATCAAAGAAAAAGGTTGTCCCTCCATTCAGAAAATATATAGGAAATATGTAATGCTTTAAAAATAAAGAAATTAAAAAAAAAATCTTGATTCAGCAGGGCTTTTAGCCATAAGAATTAGAACCATGTGTTCTCATTGGGGGAAAAAAAAAAGTTAAGGTGATTGTTTTAGATTTACATAAAAATTGACAATACAAATTGCTTTGTTTTAATTGATACTTGACACAGGCAATATTTTAGGTTTTGTTTAGAATTTAGAGCACCCTAGTGTCATTTTTGCTTCCAGGATCTAAGAGCTTCTATTAATGTAATGTGATTTTCTGATTCCTTTAGGCTTATTTATAAATCCAAGCCTCAAATCTTAGTGATTTACCTACAAAAGCCAGTTTTCACCCTTATTATCTCAGTCTGTGCAGGAGCAGAGATGTTGGCACAATATCATAATATGCCTCCAAATCATAATTTCATACAAAAATATGACTTTTGAGAGACCTGCAAGTAATATTAAAGATCAGAAAATACAGTGCAGTTTTTCTGTGTTTTCATTTCCTGTTTTTGTTTCACTGATCCAATACTCATGTCATCTGATTTGATTGCATGTTTCTGACCATTTCCTAATTACTATAGTCAGATTTTGTTCATGAAGTAACATTTAGACTCCCTCTTCCTTGGTAACAAAAGGAGGACTTAAAATCTTTATGAGGACATAAACATGTCAGAATTCCAAACTCTCAAATTAATCAACCCATAGCATATTCTTGCATAAGAAAACTCCATTTTTATTATAATTTACCATCTGTAAAGATAGCTTTAAAAACATGATTGTAACATCACAAAGACATCAATAATGAGGGTTAATGTTTGTGATTGTTTTATACCCCAGCCAAGAGGATATAAATGCTGGCTGCTAAACAAGGGAAGACTGTTCTAGCTCTTTTAATTTTTATTTTGAGTTGATCTTTTAATTTGTAAGACATAACTCTCCCACTTGTACTGAGCAAGCTATATTCTCTTGCCCCCTAGCCATTTGAATGAAACTTCTATTTTTTTCTTGTTGCCCAGACAGCAACGATTAGATCTCTGCATCCCTACCATTTTCATCTACTTTTTTCCTTCTTGAAAGAATCCATAAAGGGGATAAAGTTCTTAGTAAAAGTTCTGAGTTTCTGTTTTGTGCGTATGCAGAGCTAAAGTTACCAGACTCCCGTGAGTTACTTCAGACAACCTTTATCTTGTTATGATGGTATTTTATATGAGTGATACATTTTACAGGAAATTGTCTTTCTAAATCTAATACCTGCCTCTTATAGCAACTTTCCCCAATAAATTATCTGTCTAGCAGATTTTATTCATTAGGTCTGTTTAAGCCACAGAACTCCTCAGAACATAGAGTATTTCACAACAGCATAAACAAAGACAAGTTCGTGGTTGCAAGTATCTGACATGTTCTCCCAGTGAGGCTGGGAAGCATTGGATTCACGTTCTTGTCATTACTGTGGCTTTTAATTCCCATTGCTTACAGGCTCATTGGAGCTCTCAGTGTGAGTATGTGAGACACCATAAATTTCTGAGTGTTTAAACTTGAGTGTGAATCATTTCTGTCTTGGAACAGCTTTAATAGAAAACTAAGACCCATCCCAACCCAATGAGAAAAATGTGTAAGATCGTTTCTTCCTGTATTTTTCTGTGTTTGACTGCTCTTTCCAGACTGTTTCTATCATGAATGCATGAGTAGTTTGAGAAACATGAGGAACTTTTAGAATTCTAACACTCGCCGAACCAGAGTATACTACTACAAATCTTCCACAGTGCTTCAAGAAGCATTTCGTTGTAAGCAGAGGTGAAAAAGAGCTGGAATTTCTGTCCTGTGAGAAATTTTACATATCTGGGGGGAAAATGCATTCCAATTTGAAACAAAACATTGGAAATGCAAGTTTCTTGTGGAACAGAAATTCAAAAAATTACTTTTTGAGAAAAAAAGACACTGATATTTTTTCAGAAAATTCCTGTCTAACCCTAGTGAGGCTGCTAAGACTTTCACACATCCAGTTCTGTGGCAGTCCCTTTGGCAGGTTGCAGTGGAGCTGGGAACCAGGAAGTGTTTTGTCATCATTTCATCAATTCCTGCAGGATTTTTAGCTTGCAACAAATCAGCATTTTTCAACAGAAAAAATGTTCCACTGGAAATTCTCCAACCAAGTCGAGTTATGAATACTTTAAGAAACAGAATGACCGTTCCTCCAAGTTGAAGAAAAAAAATTTAGTATCTGGTGTGGATATAGTTCAGAGATACAAATTTGCAAATTCAATATTTTTGGTCCAATTTTGCAGTGGTCAGGAAATACTGGATTCCGGGAGCAGGTCGTGTATCTATGTTAGTCAGAGGCAAGTAGCACTGTTCCTAGTATATTTAACTAAGAAGTAATGTACAGGAATATTTGATGACAAAAAACAAAGTGTGGTTTATAGCTCTCCGAGGTGCCACAAATAGCTAGTAAAAACTTGTGTTCACATTCTCACTCAGGCTGTATTCCGGCTGCTGCTGCTGCTCCAAAAATATTAGGGTGTCTCTGTTATTTCCAGGCTTCATGAAAAATTATAGAGCAGTTTGCCTCTTGGTGAATCCCAGTATGCTTTACAGGGTCCAAAGAAGGACCAATCAATACACTGGAGCTGAGTTTCATGACCCAAAAGCGAGCAAGACTTTCTGTCTCTTCCTGAGCTGCAAGTCAGTGGTTTTACGGGTCCATTCCTTAGCAGAATATAATGGATTAAGCACGGAACAGAAAGCCAGAATTGCTTTCTATTCTTGTGTCTGCAAATGACTCACTGCCTGACCTAATCCTAATATTTTTAGAAGGACCTACAATATTGGTTCTAAACACTACAGCAGAGTTAATGCAGTGTTTGAGGCTTCTGTTGAAGTAATAGACTATAATATATTATAGTAATTTATTTTTATAAGATTTGGGCAAGTCACAAAAGACCTAAAGTTTCCAAAGTATGAAAACACATGGTCTCTTGTCCATGTTAGGGCAAATTGGGGATTCGGACCTCCATTTCATTGTCTATAAGATAAAATAATACAAAGGTGTTGTGAGGCCAGTTTAATGGATTGAAAGGCACATTGAAGTGGTAGAGAGCTGTAATTGCTACATATTATTATTGGCCCATGTTGCAGTTTGACAGAAAATGTATTTGACATTCAACTGCAACTTATTGTTTAGCTTCTTGGGTCGTAGAGTGCACCCAGCCTTGTTATAACTCAACTTGGCGGTGGTACTGTAAATCTTAGACACAAGTGCCTCCTTCACACGCACCCAACCTCCCTAAGCAGTTTGACATGTGTTCTAATAATGTGGTATGCTGATGACACTGTGCCTAATGCATATTCAGTTGGGATTTCATCCCCCTTTCCTTATTTATATGTCCTCGCTGTACTAATGTTGGGGAGCCTTTCTCCCACAGGTTACTAATCCTTTTACTTCAAGTTTACTAGCGTAGATGCCCATTAGTTACCATGGTTCTGTTGTGGTCAGACATGTGCTGATATTAAAATACCCCAAACAAGACGAATTCGGTCGTTATAGCATTCTGTCCTGGGATATCTGATGATCTAGGAATACTCCTGGCAAACTACTGATGCAAAGGCTCTTTGGGCTCTATACCTTGATTAGTTCAACGAAGCTATTGTCTTACAGGACTTGAGGCTTGTAGGCTCAATGCGTTGCCACCTTAGTTTATACATATACTTTACCTGGCAAACATCTATACCTGCATGCTACAAAATCAAGTTGGACCAGTAGATAATAACTGGAGGGAGCAAGATTGGGCAGCAGAGGTGGGGAATGCGTAGTTCAGGAGTGGAAGTTGGCACTGAAAAGCTAATCAAAGGAAGTAAATTTGGAGGAGGAATAAGAATTAAGTGAATGAGGCTGCATGGGCAAGGGAGGATGATTCAGGAAGGAGGAGTTTGTGCGAGAGGGAAGAAGGGACACAAGGATAGATGGTTTGGAATCACTGGTGGAGGATGAAGGTCAAGGCTCTGATCCAAACCTCATTGATATCAATGACTACCTTTCTATTGACTTCAGTGCGCATTGGGTCTGGTTCCAAGAGTTGATATCATGAGCTGGGGGAATAAAAAGGGTAAGATGATCTCTGAGATGTAGGAAAGGTTCGAATATGGAAGGAGATCAGTAGTTAATGCAGGCAATCAGAGATGGTTGATATTCCTGGACTAGCAGACAAGGAAGACTTCAGCTGAGGCACCTTGCATAGAATTGAGGGGTATAATGTGAAAAATTGGGCAGGACAAGAGGGGGAGATTGCAGTGCTAGTGAGGAGATCTTTCTTTGGTGAGAGATCACTATGGTAACTTTTTCGTTTTTAAACATTCGTTATGTGATATTCAGGTCTAGCTTCTTCTGAACCAACTTATTTACGAGGAATACACTACAAGAAGATCAGAGACCACCATGTAGTGAAGCACTCAAGCCCCTTCCTGGCAAACTATAAATAGTATCAAATCTTCAACAATAAAAATTGTGGGGCTGCCCTGGAGTTACCCATCTCCTTTTATTCATAAAGGGGAACATTAAAACAGATCAGCCACTTAGAGAGCAGGAGACAGTGGGCCAAATTTGGCAACAGCACAAATCCTCTTGCAAAGCTGGGGTAAAATCTGGCACCATATGAGACACTTGAGGACCAGGTAGTAAAATGAGTAAATGCTCTTTCCTTTATTTCCATCTTTAGCCACTAGATTCAAATCTAGGTGCGGTTCAAAGAAGAAAATTAGTATGATGTCCAGTTCCTACATATGGCCCAGGGCCGCTCACTTAGGGTGAGTCTGTACTGACGGTGGCAAAGTCGCCGCCGTTAGGGTGATCTTCAGTTGTCGATTGAGGCGTCTGTGTAGACGCGCTCAATTGAAAACCGAACCGGAGCTGTAACATCAGCTCTGTAACTGCACTCACTACACTGACCAGACGCCATTTCCAGTCGGTTTAGTGTTATTGTGTAGTGAGGGTTGAAGAAGTCAGCGCGAGATACTCAAGGTATTTTACGTACCTTGCGTATCTCCCGTTGACTGCTGCCGAAAATGGCGGCTAGTCTAGACTAGGGCTTAGACACAGTTGGTAGTCACTCGGACTACTTTGTACTAGCACGTTTAGCCACGTACAAAAAGAACCTACCAAGTCCTTAACTCTGCAAGTCTCGGTAACAGCCTTGGGCCAGAGGAAGCCCATCTTTATTTTCTCTGTGAAAAATATTTTTGCAGGTCTGAGTCACAACACAAATACTGTGAAAATATTTCTACAGTGAAAATAGCCCATTGTACAGTATATTTTTAGTAGTCACCACATGTCAGAACAAGAAGCCATTTTCAGCATATGTAAACTAAATAACCGGCTGCCCTCCAGTTTTTAAATGCTGCTGTGTTATCAGCAAAAGAGTTTATTTCTACCATGTGAAACAATGGTGTGCCCAGCAAAAGCTCCTCAGGAACTTTCTACAATCATAATTATGTTGGTCTTGGATAATGATTTATTAGCTTTGAAGGATTTATTTAGAATCTCTTCTGTTTCTCTGTTGCCAGAATATTAAAAAATGGCCTTTCGTGTACAATATACTAAACGTGATGATTTAGTATAACTTTTTCCATGGTTCATATTTTCTGTAGCAATAAATAAAACTTAATAAGTTATAACTATTTTAAGAATGTTTTTGTCTTTCGTTAGGCCTTTGTGATTTAGACTTTAATAATAAGCCAGCCAAAGCTTCAGACAGATCTCTTCAGTTTAATGTCAAAATGATTGTTCTGAATTTTACTGCTGAGAAATAAAGCAAGCAGTTTAGAACTACTCTTGTTGACTGCAAAATCCTCATCTATATCAGTGCCAAGGAAAGCATGTGGTAACAGACAAAGTTAGCAGAACTCAGACACTCAGAAGGGGGTTACATGGTTCAATTGTCCCTGGCTTCCTGGCTTCCATCTATCCTATCTATTGGACCAAATATATTTGGGGTATCACAGTCTTCTGTCTAGTGCACAATGGATACTTTAAGCAATATGCTTTTTTAAAATTCTAACAATTCAAGAAAAGTAACTTTCTGTCCGAAAGGATGAGAACAAACCCATGCAATTTAGCCTCAACTTGAGACTCCTGACATTTTGTTTGAATCAAATCTGTATTTCATTTGTAGTCTGTTATGCTTGTAAAAATTGGAAACTAGTTTTCTAGACCAGAAGAACATGGGGGACAGTTATGAAAATGAAATGAATGCAATCTGCTTTTACCAGTTTGTTGCTGGAAAAATGTTCTCAGAGACACTCCTATTCTGTGACCAGATGTGAAAACTGAAATGTCACCATACTGCAATTTTTTACTGCATCCTGCAATTTTTACTGCATCCTGCAATTTTTTTAAAAATTTGCTGTTTAGAACATGTTATTCTGAAAACACTTCCCACTGGACTATATTATTGACGTTTAGTAAGAATATTGATTAAAAATATACTAAGATGGTTTTATTAAACTCACTAGCAATCAATTATGCAGTCATTGGATGAGCCTCCGACAGTTACCACTGTGAAAGGAAAAGTGTAAGTCTGTTCATGCTGGTGTTGAACAGAATTTATTGATGTAGATTTCTTGTCAAAGACTAAGAGTCCATAAGTAAGACAGCATGTTTTAAAATTACGGTAGTATAGCTAACAGAATTGTTTATGTAATTTTTAATAACCCACTATATACTTTGCTGCTTGGGTGACATATTCATTGGTAAACTGGTTAATTTATTATTTTGAAAAATACCCCATTACCAACTGACTGGAAGGTAACTGATTTAGTGAGATGAGTGTTTTCAATAAGGTATTTGTTACTATTTTAATTTTGATTAATATCTTCATATGTAAAAACCAATTCAGATCTTTCTAGACATTTCCAGGGCAGCAATACAGTTTTGCTGAGTTAGTGACTAAATGAAATACATGGCTCAAATAAAAATATTATCTAACTTTCTACTTTTTTTACTGATTGATATAGTTCACTTAAGATTAGAGAGAGAGATTTCCTATTCCTAATGTAAAACAGATCTTTTAAAAAATGAGATGACAGATTTCTGTTTTGATTAGATCCTGCATAATGCTTTAAATACTGGTTTTGAATTTCACAGTTCTGTAAGTGAGAGGAAATAGAAGTGAAAGAATTTTCTCACTAGATACCCTGGGAAACTCATCTTGAATTCTTGTGGTGTTGTAGAGTATGAGGTTCATACTGTGTGTGTGTGTATTTATTATATATATATATCACACACACACACACACACACACACACACACACACACACACACACACACACACACACACA
>ML685783.1:27215733-27263386 GCA_007922175.1 Pelusios castaneus
CTATCTATCTATCTATCTATCTATCTATCTATCTATCTATCTATCTATCTATCTATCTATCTATCTATCTATCTATCTATCTATCTATCTATCTATCATATTTTTTTTTTCGAATACAACAAATATTTCAAAATACCAGATTTGTCATAGCACACAAAGTCAGTGAAGAGGATTAAGGTAAAGGGAGAAGCTGGGAAGGGGAAGCAACATGTCTGTATTCAAAGCCTATAATCATAGACATCTTAATTCTAAATTCCTTTGTATGTTTCGGGCATTCCCCTACTGCAGAATGCTATCCGTTCACTAGCTGCAATATCAGCCATGTCACGGCCCCAAACAAACAAGGAGTCCTGTGGCACTTTTAAAGACTAACAAATTTATTTATCTCATGAGCTTTTGTGGGAGAAAATCCCACTTTGTAAGACAACGGATGAGGAACTTACAGAATAATAAATGCAGGGAATTTTCCACCCATTCTGTAAGTCCCCCGTCTTCAAAGCATCTGACAAAGTGGAATTTTCTCCCATGAAAGCTCATGCGATAAATAAATTTGTTAGTCTTTAAAAGTGCCACAAGACTCCTTGTTCGTTTTGCTGAACTAGACTAACACGGCTCCCCTTTTGGAACTTATCACACAGCCAGATATTCATGTTTTGTGGGGTTGATGTTTTCGTTTTTGCAGGATTAATTTTTTTTAGCAACCAAAGCTCTATGGTGGAACCAAGTTGTTTAGTTACTAGGTAACTTCCATGTATTGGGAATATATCCAAGAACAAAACTTAGCATCCAATATCAAATTGGTCTTTTGACCCATCAAAAATTCTTGCTATAGGGGCACTCCCAAAACAATGAGCTAATACAGCACCAAGGGAGTTATATTTTCAGCAACGGTCACCATTTATGAGGCCCATTGCCATTAGCCTATATAGGACCAGTATATTTGAAAAAGTGTCTTTTAGTGAATAAACCATAGTCTTAGGTCTGTAGATACTTTTTTAACATTAGATATAATTGTATTCCATTGAGTTGAAGATTGTTGTGTATCCAATTCTCTGTTTCAAGCAACTCTGAAATTATTAATCTTTGTCAAGAATTTTTTGGATCAGAAAATCATAAAACAATACTTCTGGCTGAGTAAATCTTTGAAGTTTCCTCCAAAATAATAAAAGATCTGGAGGTCCTGGAGCTTCCAATACATCCAGTTCAAATATATTCATAAGTGAGTCCTTTAATTGAAGATATTCCCATGTACTAGAGCAGGCAAGCCAAATGATTGCTGAAGATCTACAAGTGGTTTAAATTTATCATTTTCAGTTAGCTGTAATGGTTATAATTCCTCTCTCTATTCAATCTCTCCACGTTAAGGTTTTACCACTGATTTTCAGGAGAGGATTGCTCCATAGAACTGCCTCTACACAGAAGAATAAATGGAAGCAGAACTTTCTAGTCAAGTTTGATCAAGCTTTCTCATAGCCATTTCTGTGGGAATTCTGAAGTAATCAAATCTATACTAATTCTAGTGTATAATCCTACAAAGAGTGAGAGAGGGTATACCTGTTCTTGTTCAATCTGACCCAAGATGGCATGTATGGGGTCCTGTCTGACAGCCACAGAGATGCTTGTCTTAACAAAAAGAAGATATGATAGTATTTCAAGTTGGCTAAATGAAATCCTCTCCAGAAATAGGGGAAGCTAGAACTTAGTGAGAGCCAGACTAGATTTCTTTCCTATCTCCCAAACAGACATTCTGAAAATATTATCTAATTTCTTAAAATAAATTTGAGGAATGGAAATAAGATGATCTCTCAGGACATATAAATTCTGGGAAAAACATTCATTTTAATATATTAATTTTACCCTACATACTTAAGGTTAACAAATGCCATCTCCTCAGATCATTAGCCAGTTGGGCAATCATTTTTTCTATATTTATCTTAGGGATGTCCTGAATATTACTGCGAATCAATACTCCTCAGCATTTCAGGTAAAAGCATTGCAACTGGAAAATCCAATTTGAGAAAAGGTCTTTGTGGGCTGATATGATAATGCCCAAGATCTGTGATTTACTCCAATTGATTTTATATTCCAAGAGGTGGTTAGGATGTTAGGAATGGTAACTTGGGGCTTATATACAAATATAAGGACAGCATTCTCATAAAATGTAATTTTGTGCTCTCTTTGACCCATCCTGGTACCATGAATATGTTGATTTGCTGGAAAACAGAAGATAAAGATTCTAGTGCTAAATGAAACAAAGGAGGAATGTTCCCAACTCAAGAAAAATGTTGAAAAACTGGAGAAGATTCAACGAAAAGTTATAAGAATGATAAAAGAATTAGAAAACAGGCCCTGCAGTGATAGACGTAAGGAGCTCCATCTTGACAATGGGATGGATGTGAATTCAAGGTCTGAGGAAGTTCAGATCTAAAGGCTTGGGATGGGCCCATCTCATCATTCAACTACCAACTTCTAAACTTGTGTTCCTTTTACGTTTAATTGAAGCTGTGAACACAGTGATACAATTCAGGAGAGCATACTGAGACATTACACAGTGTCTTATGTTAATATTTAGGGATGCACTTTTCAATGCCACATTAAGCCCATTCCCAGAGAATTCTATGAAATACTACTATGATGTTGCTTTTTAAATATACACATATAGCAAAAATATGTCTTGTAGCCATTCCAAAAAGTCCTTGACCAGCTTTAATTGTTTGTCATATGTGTGTAGCTTGAGACTTTAATGGTTAATAATTGTATTGGTTGCTGATTGATACTAATTTAATGAGCTGGGGTAATAGGGTTCTAGTCCCAGAATCAGACACAACAGAATTGAACCCCAAGGTGTATGGCAGAGACACACTGAGAGCAAAGCTAAATCTTAGCCACTTTTATTATTACAATCAGTAAAGACCTGACAACTCCATCATAAACAAATAGCAGTATAGCACTGGGGATATCATTGGTGTCATTCCATGTATATGCTCATATACTTATATAATCATGCCCTTCCTTGGGAATCTGGTGGTCAGAGACAAAACGCCAGCCCTGTCGCTGGCATGCCAAATGAGTCTGATGATATGGACCAAGTGCCGAAAAGGTCGGTGGTAGATAATAACTGAGGAGCTGAAGGGTCAAGGAAAGAAAGCTTGCCATGCCAGCTACATGGTGGGCTGGCCTATTATAGGCCTGTGGGCTATCATGAATATTAATTCAGATGTCCAGCCTCTCATGTCCATGTCTAACACTGTCACCCTCATAGTGCTGGGGTGCCTTTATCCTATAGGTTAACATATTATTGCCTTTTAGAGCATTACCATATGTATCAACTCTTGCTAAAGTGAGTTAATGATTAAACATCTGACAGTGATTTTATCCTAAAACATCCAAGTCTACAGTCAGGTCAGCATTCCTGCAGCTGCCTGGTATTCCTATATAGCAACTCCCCTCTTAAAAAGCTAGTCATAGTTCCCTGGAATCATGGGTAACCGTGGGGCATTTTATCCCTGCTAAGGGCATTGGCCTGCTTCACTTACGCTAATCTGATTAAGACAGTGTCCTACAGGATATGGTCTTCTAGGTTTGTTGGGTTAATGATAAGTAAAATAATGGGCCAATCTAGCTCTATGGGCTACGGGAGAATAATATTAGTGCACCAGAGAAGCAAAGTCTGTCACTTCTCTTCTAATAAAAATGTTCCTTTCAAGCAAAAATGTTCCTGCATTGTACGCCAAAGCAAAAACAGAAATCTTGCAGAGCCTCGGTAGCTCAGGGAATTAATCCCTTATGGGAACCCCAGAATCAGTGGAAAATAGCATTTAAGCCATAAAAGGGGCTGTAAGTGAAATGGGTTTGGTACTGACTAGTTCCAAGAAGCATCCTAGTGAAGTAACAAAAACAACTGTATATCAAGTGCAGGTCTGGCAAAGGGAAATGTGGCCGAAAGAGGCCCAGGACAGAATGCATTAGACAAATATCCACTTTCAACAATTGATCTCTGCCGGCTATTGAGCTTTGCCTGACCTATGTTGTCTCTGAATCAGAGAGGTGCACTATTTTCCTCCTCACTTTTCTGTTAAACCATAACCCTCCAGATTACAAAATCATAAAGCTTAGGGTTTTACAGATATTAACTACTGCTTATAACATCCCTGTCAGGTAGGTGAGGGTTAGCTCTAATTTATAAATCGTGATACTCCGGCAAGAAAGTTGAGCAGTGTGCTCCAAGTCACAATGTGAGTCAGACTTATAAAAGAGAATTTCCTGGCTGTGAGTTCTGCGCATGGCCCACTAGACCACACCTTTCTCTAAACATAATGAACTTCTTTAGCTGTCAAGCACAGCTGTCCAAGTACATGCCTCAAGCAGTACATAGCCATTCCTGCTTTTTTCCATGTGACCTGCTAGAAAAAGTTAACTTTGGGAATTTTCTATGGCCTGGTACATTGAAATCATAGCAATTCTGTTCCATTTTATTTGCACCGTGATCTGTTTTT
This sequence comes from Pelusios castaneus, assembly GCA_007922175.1. Taxonomy (NCBI): domain Eukaryota; kingdom Metazoa; phylum Chordata; order Testudines; family Pelomedusidae; genus Pelusios; species Pelusios castaneus. The sequence goes on from ML685783.1 coordinate 27,220,230, forward strand.
AGCGATACCCCTCTTTCTTTTGAATTTTTTTGGTACAGTAATTTCTAGTTGTCATTATGTAAAAGCGTTCCAAACTAGACGCAGAGTCCAAGATATTCCTGGAAAAATAATTCTCATCCGGGAAGGCGGTTAGCTTCCTTGGAGAAAAGGAAAAACCTGAACATTTAATGACCTTAATTATTTATTAGTTTTTAGGAATTCCTGCATCTGTTGAAAATGTGTAGACATGGCTTGACGGATATGTTAAAATATTCACTGCGTGCAGCTTTTAGGTAGCATGAGGTTTTTAGGTTTGCTTTGGCGACATTTCAAAAAGGGTTTGTAATCGGATAAATGGAAAACGTGAGCAGGGTTCACAAAATGTACTTACATCTTACATTAATACTTGCACTTAAGTGCTCTTGGCTTTCTCTTTGCTTTACACTTGAAAGGATATATTACCCTTTTGGTACTAATAAAATAATAGAAGGCTGGGGAGCCTGGCGTTTAATATTCTATTACCACATACTGACATACGTGTAGGTACTTGTGTACGTCTCTCACACCGTGATTTATAGGGCAGCAGATTGCTTATTTGTGGGTTAGTGACTATATGGAACAGTGCCAAACTCAGCAGTCGTTATGGCCTGAGCAGGCATCGTTAAGACTGTAAACCTTTTTATCAATGCTAATTAGTCTCCAAGGTATTGTTGAAGAAAAGGGGAAACTGGCCTCGATGCACACAGTAGTAGTTATTGTCAACTATCTAGTGTTTAATTGCACTGGGTTGAACGTACTGTTCAGGGTCTACTAAGTCCATTAGCTTAACATGATAGTTTTTCCAGTCCAAGTATTTTTAAGAAGTATAATACTATGGAGTTAAGCCAGCATCTGACTGAATAAAGAGAGAGATAAATGAGAGAATAGCAGCTTTTCTCAGCAATGTTTTTCTCTGAGAAAAGACTTCCTGGATCAGAATACCTTCCCAAGAATCTCAGTAGTTCCCAGCCACTCCATTTGTTTGTAGATCGTAGATATTGGAGATGGAAGAGAGATGTTAGGTATGTAGTTAACTGCCTGCTAGCATAGGATTTGTTCTTTTTAGAGTATTCTTAAGAGCCTCATACAGTCCATTTTTCATAGGATGGAGAGTACGTTTGCTCCCTTCAATTATGGTTGCATTTTTGGCATTAATTTCTATGTTTCAAGAACTGTAGCCTCCTGGCGTGAGAGGAAAACCCAGAGAGACCCGTTTGGATGGTAGACTGCAGTACTAATAGAGATCTAGCCAGGGCTGGCTGGCCTCCAAGTCTGAAAGTGTGAAATGGGCCACGGGGCTAATGTTACAAAGATGCTATTAATACCAAGAAGTCACTTCTCTGGAACTCTGAGAGGGGAACAAAATAGAGAGCTACAGACAGGAAGGTGTGTTACAGAACTTGTTATGTATGCTGATAAAAAAGGACATATAACAACATCTGAGAAAAAGTGTTTTTTCTGGGCATTGATTAAAATCATCTTCAAGAGGCTCTCCTGTCAGACAGTTTTATTACAAAAAGAAACTTGATGTGAATAATTATTGTGAAATCTGGCACCCATTTCCTTACTTGGAAGTCTGATCAGTAAACAAAGGCAAATGTGAGCTTGGTTGTATTTGATAAAGACTGCTGGTTCTTGTAAGCACTGCACTTGGACCCAATGAAGCCTACAACAAAAATGTGGTTTAAAATTGCTGCTGACAAACATAAAGATCAAACAAACTGAATGACTGTTACATAAGCTTTTTGCATTTTGTATTTAAAAGCACAATAGATTAATCTCTACAAAAATGTTTTAAATAGTCTCTGGGAACTGAGAATGAACACCATACTGTTCATCTGAGATCTGGGAGCTTATGAACTCCTACCAGGGAGACATCCATATTATTCTGTTTGTGTTTATGTTTGAATAACAGCAAGACTGGCTAATGGCCAGAGACAAAACAGGAGGTCATATAGGGCGGAGGACAACTGACCTTTCCAAAGACCAGATTCTGTGCTTGTAATCGCATTGAATAGTATGTTGTGCTACTCTGAATAAGTTTACTTAATGCTGGTAAGCGTGGCAAAACCTATGCGGTAAATATTCAGTAATGCTTACTACATTTATTGTGGAATATGTGATACTACAGCTTCAAAAGAGGTTATAAATTATTTTGCCTAGAGCAGGAAAAACGCCAAAGTCTGAAGTTAGAGTTTTCTTTTAATTGACCTGTATTTTGCTCACATTCCTTAATAAATAGTTCCGTGAATATCAGTTAGTATTTCATTCTCCTCACTCCATTGTAACGTGCCTCATTACTTTAGGGTAGGGCTCATTTCTGTTCCCATCAAAGCCAATGGAAATTTTGCTATTGATTTTAATGGGTTTGAAATCTTACACTCCATCTATAGACACTCATTACTTTGTTTAATACTTTTTTCTCTTTTAGTATGCTCCGTAGCTTGCAGTTGTCACTAATGTTCAGGTTACTATGTGCCACGTTGGGTTGTACCTCTCCAATGCAATACAATCCTATGCTTTTCTTTGGTGGAGATCTTGTATTGTAATTGCTCTACTTAAGATTTGTATTGATTTAATTTATTGAAAAATTCCCCGAGTCAGCACTGCTTTAAAGGTGTTTTCCCATACTTTACTCTTTCTCTGCAGTTGACAAATTTCTGTGGTCCTAACACCCGTGGCCACGTTCTTTCCTTTCCTTTGTCCATCAGTTTAAAAGTTTGGACATTTCCAACTATTATGTGAAAATTCTCGTGCAGTTCTTTGCATTTCCTCTCCAGGACTCTGAGTCAAGGAATTAAATATGTGTGAAGTGCCCTCTGGGTTCTGGGAGGAGGTAGAAACTGGTTCAAATTGGCAAAAGGTGAATGTCTGAGAACGAGTTGTTTTTTTAAACGTTACATTAAGAGAAATTAAAAGCATACTGAACTAGTTTACCTAACTGGCCAAGTTAGTGACACATGTATACACACACGCACATACTATAAACAAGGGAGTATAAGAAATATTTTTATTCTGTGATAAATGTAGCCATTTCTTACTATTTTTTCCAACTTCAGAGCTAGACTTCAAAATGACTCCCAAAGCTGGAAGAAATGTGCTTGTGATGAGTGCTACTTGTGAATCTGTTCTAATTCAGCTATAGAATGGCTTGTAATGTAAAACATGTCAGATCACTAATCATGCAAAAGATAAAACCTTTTATTCTCATGTAACGTTCTATATACAGAATGGGCAAAGTGCTAAAAAGCGTGTTGGCTAGAGTGGATGCTTTATGAATCTGGATATGGCAACTCCGAGAGACAACACAGGAGACATAATGTATGAAGGTAGAATAGAATTAGAGAGAACTGAGATTTACAAGGAATAAAACCACAGAGAATTATTTTTCCTTACAAGTTGCTGTGTGGGGAGCTCTAGTCGCAGAAAGAAAAGGAGACCAAGAGAGTGAAACATGGTAAATCAAGCAAAGATTATACATATAAAGTTGATCTTTGTAAGAACAAGAACTATTGGTGTGAATTCATTTACCTCAAGGGAAAAGCTAACCCCTCTTTCCAAAAAAACTCTTACAACTATAGCCTTTTAAAATACTGCCGTGTAAACAAAAATTCTCTGTGTACACCGACACAGTGTACAATCCTCAAGCCATACAACATGTGCAGTTCCGATTATCTTTAAATATTTAGAAAAACTAATGTGTTGTATATGTGGCTGTATGTCAGCTTTTCTCCATCCTGTCTCCTGAGATTTTATGTTGATTTTAAAATTATTATTATTATTTAAACATCATTCCTTTTACAACTGTAATTTTAGTCGGTGTCCCAGAAACGCCAGTAGTCGGCCAAATTCAGAATTTGCATTCCGTGAGAGAAGTCAGCTCCTAAGTAACATTGCAAAATGTTTTGGTTTGCTTTGAGTTCTGTATAATCCTTGTGATCTAGTATGAGAAATGTTATACTGCCAATTTTCAAAGAATGCTTTTTTTTTGTTTACCTGTGCTTGCTTTTAAAACCATTTACAAGGCCCTACAGATGTGCAATATGGGAGTCCCAGACTCACTGTTCGCCAGTTATTGTAACTCTGTCTTCCACATTTTAACAGGCCAGGAGAGAAGACGATACGTGGGCTTGTTCAGGGGACATCCTGTCACAACAGTTTATGCATAAAATGGGTATGGTAGTTGCCTTTGAATTTGAAAACATCATGTAAAAGCATTAACGATGCAATCTTCCTTAAAAGTCAGTGCATCTCCTCAACTCTAAGGATCAAAATAATCAGCCAAGTTTGTGTGCCGCTGGCATCCATCCCCCGGTGCATGGATCCTAAACTTTGTTATCATGTGAATAATGGCTAAACGTTATCAGCGTGGCTTAACAACTGCCCCTCAAGAATGAAACAAATCCACTCTACACCACATCAGATCTATTCAGGACATTCCTCTTTACCACTTTTTAACTACACAAATGATGTTTTCAAGAGGGATCAGTCAACAATAAAAAACCTTTGGTGTGCTTTGAGAGAGAGGAAGGAATATGTGCTACACTCTCAGACCGTGTGATGCTTAGAGGTTCTGTCTTCACACTTAGTGGGAGAAGGGTACTGGAGCCGGAACAGGCCAGAGCAGCATTCTGGCTCCGTCATCCTCTCAAACACCGAGGAACAGCAAATAGAGGTAGGTGCCTTGGAGTTAAACAGGAATTACGGATTTTTTTTCTCATTACAACAGGTGATTTGACCTCACTTTCCTCTATGTGCTGTTCCCAGTGTTTGAATCCTAACATCTATTTTGATTTGCTGTTGCAGCCTGACCTGATCCTATGTCATACACTTCCCTGCATTTAATTTCCTCCCATTCTGTAAGTTTCCCATCTTCAAAGCGTCTGACGAAGTGGCGTTTTCTCCCACGAAAGCTCATGCAATAACTAAATCTGTTAGTCTTTAAAAGTGCCACAGGACTCTGTTTGTTTCTCTACAATAGACGTATCTAAAATACAGTAGTGAATTCATTATGCCTGGGAGTTAGATATCCAAATCCCACTAAAATGTGTTAGGCTTATTTTCAGACCGCTAGCTGTCTCTTCTCAGTAGATTTATGGCGGTGGATCACTTATGGATCATCATTGCTGTGTTACTTTAGGATTACATTCACAATTTACTACAAGTAAGTCGTTTGAAGGGCAATATTTCTATTGAATGCATTTTATTTTACCATAGTCTCAAAAATCATACTTCCAACATGACTTCAAGTTCAGAGATATTTATTCCATGTATCACCATTGCTTTACTATTGTAACGCCATTTTGTCTTCAGGATGTATTTTATTACATGCGCACACGCACACACTATTAGGAAGTGCCAGTTTTATGGTTGCACAAGCAATTCTGTTATGTGCAGAGGTGCTGGAGCAACTTCTATAGTGGGGTCCTGAGAGACGTTGAACCCAAAAGTAAATCTTGTATAAAATGGAAATGACTTCAAGCTAGGGGGTGCAGCAGTATTCCCAGCTCCCCTTGTTCCAGCACGTATGGCTATGTGCATCTGCAACAATCTCCCCCATGTTAGTTTTAAGGATTTTTGCAATCTTTTTTTTTTTAAACAATACTTTTGGGTATTCAGTATTTCTGCAGACCACTGTCTGGCAGAGAGAAACCCTCAAGCCAGGGAAATATCTTTTCTTTGTCTCAGGGTTTCTGTGAACCTTTTGCTATGATTTAAAGTACTAAAAATAGCCAGTTCCTTTCTCTCATTTGCATACCTCAGGAAAACGGTTGGTGGCCATTGCAAATAATAATTGAACACATTGCTGCCAAAGCGCACCCACTGTACTGGCGACTCCTTGGAACAGCCAGAACAGGGGGTTCTTACAGTTGCCTAGAACAGAATCTGTTTTACCTTTATTCTTAAGAAGGAAATTGCATATAAAAAAATGATGTTAAAAGAACATTATTTAGTTTCAAGCTCAAGAAAGTTAGGAAATGCCAGATTTGTGGTTCCCTGGGGAATCTTAATTTTGCCCTCTTGTGTTTCTGAGTTATAATACAATATTTAATTACATGGTCACATACGGTTTTTGCCACCAGAACCCTGCTGTATTAATGCGCAGGATGAACACACGAGGGGGCAGAATTAAAGTTGCACAGGCAGCAATAAATCTGGCACTTGTAACTTTCAAGTGCTTGACTTTGCAACTTAAATAACATTATTTTAATATATTTTCATATAATTTTATATACTGGACCTAACAGCCACATGGTGTCTCAAACTCCTTTTGTTACCAAAGTTTTATGAGCAGCAGCAGAGCTTTGATGAAATACATAACATACACACATACACTGAATATATACATGTCAGATTGCTCTTAACTGCTTTGTATCTCTTGTTTCTAATACCCAGTCACTCATGCAGTTTCTTTGCTTCATTCTGGTAATGTTAACAAGAGACAGAAGTAATAGCCCCAAACCAGCGATTTGCGTCTTTTGTTACTGGCTTTTAATCTTCATAATAGAACTAGAAATATTTGTCTCTCATTAGGTGATGGCAGAAATGTTCTGTTCATCTCCCAGTTGCCTAGAGCTGGAATCTGAGACAGAAAATGAACTTGAAGTGCCATTTGTTTTCAGATAAAATAAATACTCGCTTTCAAAATGTTTTGATTAAAAAATATCCAAGGCAACTTTGTTTTTTCCCTTCACTCTCATTTTTTCCCTACACTCTTTTCCCCATAATTAATTTACAGGCTAATGAAAAAGGTTATGAACATAAGAAAGCTACCTACTGGGGACCATAAATTACAAAGTCTGTAGGAGTACTTAGCAGTGTTTGATTAGATAAAGATGAGATAAAATTTTATTCTGGCCTGGGGGAAGAGTGCGAGAACTGAGACCCACCTGGAGTTCAGTGCTTGGATCCAACAGGGTCTGGATGGAGTCTGTCCAAATTCCCTTATTTCCTAGATCCAAGAAGAGCAGAGCAGAGTAAGTCGCCTCTTAGTATCTATCAGCAGTCTCTAGCTGACGGGTGCAGTGTGGTCAGATATTTCATCAGTTCCACTTGTGAGGTGTCGTGACTTTTAAAAAAACCCAAACTAATTCACACAGCTAAAAACACTCCACCTTTTATTGCCATTAAGAGTACCTACTGGCAAATTCCATTCGAGTAGCTGATGGAGGCCTGTAGTATAGGCCACTACAATGAAGTCATATTAGTATTTTAAGAACTCCTCTTTTATCACAAGAACATGAGATTTGATGTTTCTCCTGACTCTTGCCTTTAAGGAGTCTTTGGAAACAAGTTTTCTCTCTCTCAAAATATTTTGTCAAAGCCTCACAGTCGTATGTAATTTTGATGTGTTTCTGCTACAACATTTTTGTAAAGCTCTGACAGAGTTCTGCACTTGGATAGATTGCAGCTGAGTTGCAGACAAGCCATGGTAAATTATGGAAAAGTAATAATGGAGCTTATTATTTGCAGTAATACAGTCCGTTATTGCTTTTCCGCGATTTTCTGCTGTCAGATGCATTGAGGCTCCCACTGACAGCCACCTGAGGCTCTGCCTGAGGGCACGGAGCTAAGAGTGTGTGCTCCTGTTGCTGACTGCCTGGGGCTGGCAGTGGGGGCCCAGGACTGATAGTGGGGGCTCCTACTCTCAGCTCCGGGGTGGTCAAGGCTCCACTGTTTAAAATTTTGGTCAAAGCCTAATATTGCAGAATCTGAAATGTCTGCAATATTGCAGATTAAGTAGGGCTTTAATAATAATTCATATCACTTATACATCTTTTTACATTTATAACACACCCATCTCGCCAATAGGCACATGAGCAATCAATTTTAAATTGAAACATTTCAGACTGGGCACTGAAATAATAAACTCTTCCCAGCCCACTGCAAAGTATATTTCAACTTACTCCTTTCCACCCTAACCCAGTCCCTTCACAGACGAAGCATGTCCAAAAAAATCATAAAACTCGAGCAATGTTACACTCAATTCCTTAGTTTTACTCTTTGTTGAGAAGATTTGTACTTATGGAACCAGGGTAATAGTGCTTTGCAGATATGAATCTATTAGCCAGAGGAATGAAAATACAGATGTTTACCAAATGCATTTTTATTAACGCTTGCGGTTTGCAATGTTTTTGTAGCCATGCTGGTCCTAGGATATTAGAAAGATAAGATGAATGAGATAATATCTTTTATTGGGCAACTTCTGTTGGCAAGAGACAAGCTTTTGACCTATGCCAGTTTCTTCTTCAGTTCTGAGCTGTGTGTGTTTGGAAACTTGTCTCACGCCAACAGAAATTGGTCCAGTGAAAGATATCACCTCACCCACCTTTGCTTCTCTATTAACAGGGCCACCTAAACAAAATACACACTCATGGTTTAATTGAAAACTCTTTAACCAGTCTTGATCTTAAACTCCTGTTTTTAATAAAAATGAAAAATCTAAGCACAAAGGTATAAGCACAGGAATTAAAAGCAGAGATCTTCAAGTTGACCCATTTGGAGGGTCATTTCTGTCTTAGCCCTGACTTTTTTTTACAAAATGACACAGCTGATTCTCTTTAAGTGCTGTTAGCCATAGCTGACGGAAAGAATCTATAACTCATTAAAGTCTTTCTTAAGCAGTTCACTTGTTACAACTGAGTGAATAACAGCTCTGAAATGTCTAGCAGAGTTGCATCTTATTTAGATTAATTTCTTTGCTTTTGTGTTTTGGTGATCCATAATGGGTATTAGCTTGTGAAAAATGAGATAAAACAATCCTCGTATTCATTTCTGTTCTGAATTTCATGAGCCACACCTTGCCTATTAAGCTTGTTCTGGCTTTTCAGTGTTAGATGCTCATTTGGTGAAGCATTACTGTCAGAGTTAAACAACATGAATGCATTTTAATACATTAAAAACCCACACATTTTTCATTTTGTTACTTTTCTCCATCATAACCCTGTATCTTGGCTCTGCCAAATAAAGGGGCAACAGTGCCATTTTGTTCTACTAGGATAATATAGTAGCCACAGATGTAGACGGCTAGGTGGTGTTAATCCCATGTCTACTTCATTCTTCTCCTTGATATTGTCCCTTGTAAGCAGCCAGGGTATTGAAATACACAAGCACACTTCCTCTCCAACTTCTTTACAGATCTGGATTTTTGTCGATTGTAATCATCTACCGGCTCACAAGCACATAGCCAAGAAGAACAAACAATACCCGTTCTATGTGAGAAAACCATTTCTCAATAAATGCGACTCTCGAAGTTTGTGGATCAGTCGCCAGCCGTGAATCTGGATTTGGCAACCCCATCGTTGGGAGAATTGTCAGGAGAGCAATTTACAACAGGAAGCGTCAAATGTAACAATCCTGGTGTAATTGTCTTAAAGCTCTGATACTTGAGTAGGTTATACAACTGAAGAGCACATTATAGTTTGAGGAGGAAAAGGGAGGATGTGCATGCAAATACAAAGGGGTGTCATAGGACCTGATATACTAGATCCATGCCACCAAAAAATCCTCTTACACGCCTGTCTATACCATCTTGAAGGCCAAAATCTCCCAGTGCTTCTGCACAAAGCGGTCACGCCCATAGGAGGATCTGAGCCAAAGCATTTAGTGCATGGGTGAGTGTGAGAAATTTTGGGTCAGTCAAACTCATGATTGCCTTTTCAGTCACACATAATTCAGCAGAATGATTTGTATCCTTAACACACAGACTGACTACTCTCTCACCCTATGGTTTGGTAGGTCAGGTTAATTGCTTTGTTTTCCTTGGATGGAAAGCTTTGCGCTGTTATCGACCAACGAATAAACAAAACTTAATCTTCAGAAATGAGTCCAAGTACTTTCTCCCTTCTTCAGTTAATAAGCTTGCATTTAAACCCAAAGTCCAACTGCAAACTTCAGTCCAAATGAGGGAAATATTCTTTACTTTCTCATTAATGTAGGTGCAGTGTTATGATTTTCATTTCTTTGTCTGAAGTCTTCGTATGGAAGACTTTTGTGAGCCAATCGTGCATATGTTGTACAGAAAGGTGTTGATCAAGCTCTTCAACTTCAGTGTGGGAATAGAAAGAAGGTTTTGCTTCTTCTATACATCAGTTGTTATAGCCACAAGAGCAGTTTCAAGTATGGAATTAAATGTAGCATCTGGGACTTTTAAGTTTTTCTCAGTTAAGAAAATATTGAGAACTCATTTTTGTCTTTTAGATTATATGGGTTTAATGGGGCCGGCAGAGGAGATGCTTAATTAATCTTTGTGACAGTCTAGTATTTCATCAACCTCATGTCCATGAACTCTCAAATATTTACCATAAAATAAACTGAATCCATTGTACACTCCATTTATCTTTATGTACAGTAATAAAATTGTTTACAGTGTATATTGCTTACCAGCAATAGCAGCAGTGCTTGGCGAGAGGGTTTTTGACTGAATTTTTTTCATCAGCGTTATAGATGATCTACCACAGTAGCTTGTTCAGAATCAAACACCTTGGTATTCTTTTCCTTTTCCCCACTTAATGTGTATATGTGTGATGGCTAGTCTCTGCCTCACTTATTAGTTGCTTATTTTTGGATGGTATTCTTTACAAAAACTGAAAGTATATTTGACTATTGTGCCTCTTGATGTTTCGGACCATGGTAATATCTTCTAATGTACAATATTCAGCGAAATACCTGGCACAAACCCATGACAAATCACCTAGGATGTTATCTCCAGCATTCAAAATACATGTAGGGTTTGAGAGAGAGGAGTGGTTGAAATGTTCTGAAAGTTTCATTTGTAGCTTTGAGAGTGTAGGAAAGTGACAAGTAAGGGTTTGATATTGACACATCAGGATGAATTTGCCATCTGATTCTGGCCTGCCCCTGGTAGGGAGGCCCTGAGAAACAAAATTGCATTGCATTGCTTTGCATAGTGGTAGAGGCCTCCTATGATCCTCAAATCCTTTCTCTCACCCTGCATGGCCACACCAGTTCTGCCATATTTGGGAGACTCCATACTCATGGAGGATGGGGTGAGATTTGCCCTTTCGGAGGTTTGTACCTCTGTTGTTTCCAGCTGTTTGCTGCAATACTCAAGCAGGGAAACCCTACATAGCTCTGCTCAGGTGGTGGCAAACCTAAGGGCTAGGAATGTCCTGAAAAACAAGCAACTAAATTTTGGAGAAAATGTGGTTGAAGGGTGTGTGTACCCTTGGAGCTGGGGCTGTGATTCCCAGCTCCTGCAGACGTATTTTTAGCAAACTAGTTCAATTCCAGATAGCACAAATATATCTACAGGAGCTGGGAATTCCATCCTTAGCTCCAAGTATGTACACAGCCTAAGTCTCTCACACACCTGGCAAAGTTCCCTGTTCATCTTGGGCAAGTGTGTCTGTAAAGGGCCACTTGCTGCCATTGACTTTTAAAATACAGTTATTAGCTTGCAACATACACATGCAGCATTAGCGACACATGCCACAGGATGTTCACCCCTACTGTGTTGTGTAGTTCTTCCTCCATGTGTTATCCTAACATTGGAAGATGTATAAGGGATTGCTGAAGAGTTTTGCTCTGGGTAGGAGAGGAAAGAGGAGCTATTTTTAAGTTAATCTTTCCCGTGGGATAAAACAATATCCCCATCAATAGGAAATAAAAATACAGGGCCAAAGAGAGAGATTTGCATACACTCTTACTTTCTTGCATTGCTTAGGAGTTTATTTTACCCCCATTTCTCCATCTCTTTGGCCATGCCTACTATAACTTTATTTCTGGTGTGGCAGCTGCTGAAGTAACCATGTAGTTTTCCTAGTCAGAAAGCTGCACTCAATAGCTACTCTATGAAAACTGGTATGTGACAGTTGATTTCAAAAGGTCATTTGTGCTGAGCTGTCCCCTCAGGATATGCTAGGAATTTTCCAAATATTTTCTGATTGTTGTGGCTGTTGTTACATACAGTTCATAAACCTGGATCTAGTAGAGGTCACGTGTTATGCAAACTCATATAAAGGGAAGTTTGGAGTCCTTGTATTTTGATGGCTCTCCCAATTACAACAAGATGTAACCAGACAATTAATTTTCTTCAGGAAGACTTTTGTACACAGGGTAAGATTTGTTCCTAGAAATGTTCTCTTCTTTGGAAGGAGAGGAAAATGTGTCAAATCAGATTTTCCTTGTACACCTCAGATTGTGAATTTAGGATTGAAGTCTGCCATTCTTATTCACACCAAGTAATAATTCACTCTTCCAGTATGTCAACTGATATAAATGGAGTAGCTTATGGAGAGAGAATGGTACGTAGGTCAAGCAAGGATTATTTGTTTATTTATCTATTTAATTTACTTATTGCTTAAGCCCAAAGTTGTGTTGTGGTTTTCCACACAGATGTAACATGTTTTGTGTTATATATGAAGGAAAAGCCTTTCTATTACCACATGCTATATGGAATCTTTTTATTAATAGCATCTTGGCATTTTATATTCCCAAGGCAGTCCCAGAAACCATCCAAGAACTGCAGATCTGGTTTATAAGTACTGTAATTTGTGTCAGGACCAGATTTTATCAAGTTCAAATGTTTTTATTTCCAAAATGTTGAATCTATTTTAAGTCTTTATTCAAATCTGTAGGGATGGCCAGGTATACAGTTCCAAATTCAGAGGTGGTATTCCAGTGAACTGGTGGTAAGCATTTCTCAGTTTTACTTCCTCACTGAGGAAGAAAGTGAAAGCTATGCAATTCAAACTTCCTTAGACTTACTTCACCCTACTTTACATATTACCTATGCATTTGGTCCTGAGATACTTTCTATTGTAGATATATGTTACACTTATAGGCTCCCGTTTTTATCATTTTGAAGGTGATCCTTTGTGAATCACTCACTTCTTCTAATCAGACATGAGACTGTGTGTATATGCAAGAGAAACCTATGGCTTCAGTTTTGTAAATCCATTACTTGCTATTTAGTTCAACGGTTCCACTGTATATGCCTTGATATACTTAGATTCCTAAGAATTACAATTTATCAGACATTTGTCCTTCCCACAGTCTGAATGGAAAAAGTTTTCAGACTAACAGGGCAAAAGATTGTAGCTTGGGGAATGTTACTACAACACTTTTTTTTAAGTCATGGGAAAACTACTCTTTAAATATCTGTGTTATAAAATGCTTGTGTTTTCATTGTAGCAGTAAAAGCAAACAAAACATTTTAAAAGCAGGCTCTGGTCTCTGATTATGTGGCCACACACATGCATGGTGTATGGTTTTGAGTGTCATTTTTTAATTCCTCCTCATTGATATGACTTTTCTGGATGTGAGTAAAATCCTGCTCAGGTTCAGCTTAATACATACAAGTATTATGAAACAAAAAAAGTTGCTGATTGCATTTTAGGTTATACACTACTTTTGCGTTATCCCAGCTGGGTATTAAACTGAGCTACAGAACTGGCAGCATGCTGGGGAAAACCAGATGTGTACTCTAAGAAAACAATAGTTTTAGGTCCAGAGTTTTCATAGAAGTCTGCTTCAGATTCACACCCCATATTGCTCTTCTTTCCCTTGAAAGAAGTTGAGTTTTGTTCAAAAATGCTGGGTTTGGTTGTTGGTTTTTTTAAAAAAGTCCAAATGATGATCGGAAAGTTTAACATGCATTCAAATGTTATCTGGATTTTGCTTCAGAAAGACGAGAACTTTGGCTGGCCCAGCTGGTAGTGAAAGATCTTGGTCGATGGGAGACTGTCTTAAGTTCAGCTAAAGGCCACCGATGGCCTGACGCTCCACAAGGGTGAAGCTCTCAGGTCTAAAGCAAAGAAGTGAGAAACTGTTCATACTGCATTACTGAAGGACATTGTCTATTGATAGGTCATAGAGTAGCCGTCCAGTTTGGCTTTCACTGTAGTGGAAAATAAATATAAAAGGTAAATGAGCAAATGGCAGTTCTGATAAGAAGACAGTGTTAAAACCGTACAGCCCCACTATACCATATGCTTGAGGAGTAAGTGTGTCCTTGATAATAGACACGTGGTTCTCATCAGGTATAATAAACAAGGGAGAACCAATTCTTGGCTACCTGGGCCAGCTGTTCTCGGCCCTAAAAACAAAGCAAGAGAAGAATTTGAAATAGTGAGCGTGTTTCCTAAATATGTTTATAATAAGTTGAAGTAGTTTTCAAAGACATGCTGGAGGTGACGTGCGTAAACAATTTATTTCTATTCTTTTGTATTTAAACCTTATGTACAGCTAAGCTTCCACTACCAGTAACATACAAATACTTTACATACGTTTCAGGATTTTATGGCACAACATACCTAAAATCCCCCCTCTCTCCCTCTGAACGAAGGTTTCACTTGCTTTCTCCCTCTTAAATGTAACTGGATCTCAACACAGCATTTTAAGGTCTGCATAATTCTTTTGTATCAGATTATTGGCTCCAAGTTAAGGGAAAAAAACAACAAACCCAATCAATAATGGGAAAAGTATCTGTATAAATTAACATAGAACCAAACAACTTGACAGTATGTTAGGAGTCATTCTCATTTTATTACTCTAAACAAGAAAAAGCATGTTTGCACCATTACAAGGGCTGGGTGGAAGAAGCACCAATTCACAGCCTTCTCCAGGGTATAATAAACATTTGTCCAGCTATAGGCTTGTCTAAAGGGAAAGCAGATGTGAAATAAAATTACTGAGCAAGGTTCTCCCTTTGATGGAGAAATTGAATGGAAGTGGTAAGGTAGCACCGGGAGAGCAATGCAGTGTGTGCATCTCCTCACTGAAATCTGAATAGAAGTTGCGCGGTCCTGATAAGCCGAGAGCAGACATTCACACTGGTTTCAAAGGCTCCCTTAAATCCCTCTGGATGGGAGGTATGAAGGGAAGCTTCTGTAGAAATTGCCATTGACGCAAGTGAGAATATCCAGCTTAAAAAAAAAAAAAAAATCAAGTTTTCAAAATGCATTTGTTTCAAAACGGCTGTATTAAAAATATATTTTTTTGCTATTCTAAATTTTTAAAATCATCAATTTATTTCAGTGAAATATGTATAGTATTTCTTTAGTATAAACCAACCATTTTAAAATACACCTTTTGTATAGACACGTTTATATATTTTTGCAATGTAATTTTAATTTTTTTTTGTTGCCAGCCTTGCAAAGTGAGCGGATTTTCATTGTGTTGTTTACAGTGATACGTATGTCGTCTTCTTGAGTGGTTACAGATAATTTGGGATCCATCAATGTGTATAAATACAGTGGTTCAACTGGATTGCATAGGATTTATTAGCCTGAACTTTACTATGGGGCAGTAATCAAGATTAGAGTCCGAATGAATTATATGGAAGTGTATCTTCCTTATTTACTGGGTGCGATTTCTCCTTTAGTTAGTCTTCCATTGGTCTCTTGTGCCCTGCTGTCCCAGGGCTTTGACCAATCCAGCTATTTTAGTCAGTTAGTCGTCATTCCATAGTCAGGCCATCTGATGAGCGTTTATTTCTAGATTAAGTTCTGCTACCCTGTACATAGGAGTGGAGTTTTGTCTTTCCCTTATTCTCCGAGGATAGACCCAGAATTGTAGCATTTATGCTTGCCCAAACTTAAATTGGTTTGCAACTTTCTCTGTTTTTGGAAGGTCCAAGAATTCTCGGTGCCTGTATAAACGGAGACAGACTGGATCTTTGTGTCTGAGAGACTTGAGCCGTGGTCACCTTTAAATCCATTTTTCTAAGTTGGTAACTAAATCTTGGGTAGAAATGGTTTGTTCATAACAAGTTCCAGAACGGTTGCTGTGTTAGTTTGTAGGTAGCAAAATCAGGAGGTGCCACAGGACTTGCGTTGTTTTTCATAACAAGCGGTTCTCTAGATGTTTACATGGAATCCTCCCCTTTTGAATCTATAGGGTGGAAGTTGGCTTCTTCTAGAATGTGACCTTGGCCACAGGAATCTCAAGTACTATATTTTTAGGATGTTGTTTTGCTAGGCTAGGCTCTTTTTCTACTCAGGTAACCTTTCAAGTTCTAACTAATGCAATTTTAATTCTGAACACAGCAATCTGAATTGTTAGATTTAATGAGCAGAAACTGTAATTTTTTAATTTGTAAATAGTTTGAAATCTAAATCTACCATTCCGAAATCTGCCAGACACCATATTAGATTAGGTGCAGCTGGCTGTTGCACTTGAAAAGCAAAAAGCAAACCAAACAAAGATATGTTCTTCCAGCACTGAAATTCTTTATCCCAGCTGATCTCTCACCTTGATTGTCAGCCATGAGGATGTGGAAGAACCTACGTTTAGGTTGTCTCTTCAGTGGAACGAAACAAAAACCCCTCATATTCTTCAATTCAACCTGCTAACTTGTGAAAACCACTACCTTGTTTTCTCTGTGATGTAAGGTAAATTTGGCTAATTCAAGTTCACACACCTTTTTTCCAAGTGAAGACTCTGCTTTAAGTCAGGGCGCCCTTGAACAAAACCCTGACTTCTAGCCACTTTGAAATAATTCCACTTTCTTCACCCATCACTGCAAAGCTTGTGTGATTGGCATGAAGGGAATAGTATTGGCTACCTTTCAAGCAACCCTAATTAAGACAACTTGGGTAGTTTTCAAAAAGTACTGAACTATTGTAATGGTTCTTCTAGCTGCCAAGTACTTGCTTACAACTTTCTCACACATTAAATAAGATCTCCTGGCACTGAGAGTTTGTGTTCTGCTGGAGTTAAAATCTTTTGCCGGGGCATTTCTTTCCATGCTTTTTGTGAAGAAGATGCTTTTGTCTCTGTTGAAAATATAAATTGTGCTGAGTGCATCATTTCTTATTTAAAACAAAGGAGGCACTCTATTGATTTTTTTTCCTTTGAACTTACTAGAAAACACAGTACAATGGCTGTCCTGTGCTTCTATGTAGTCAAATTCCAAAGGGGTAGCCGTGTTAGTCTATTGTAGAAAGTGCCACAAGACTCTGTTGTCTGTGCTTCTATGTATAAGAGGTTATTCCACTGTCATATATAATTTTCTCCACCATTCTCCCAACTTACTGTGAGCCTCCAGTGTGATGTAGGAACAATGTTTTGTTACCCTAACAACAAAACCCAAACTTTTGGATGACAAGTTCCAGAGGAGTAGCCGTGTTTGCTTGTATTTTTTTTTTTTTTTTAATGCTGCCAGGGATGATGTAGATTAAACACACCCAGCATTTACCTGTTGTTTTACATTTTTTCTGGGTTTTTTAAATTCTTGAATCAAAATTAAATGCCAGTTTTGAGTGTGGAAAGATGCTTTAAATTTTGAATGCCAAATATTGTGCTTATGCCATACTGCTAGATACTTGGTGATCTGGACCTGCTACTTTCAAGCAGTAAATTTGCTACAAATTCTTCTTGATTTATTTAAAAGGAATAAACCCCCCATCTACGTAGACTCTCATCAGACTTGAAGGATCCAAAATTCTACTGATAAGTTACTTTCAAAGCGATAGAACGTTGTTTCCCAATGAAATTGTCTGAAGATCTTGGCAAAGGTCTGCACTTAATGGCTCTCTTAAAAGAAAGTACTTTAGCCTGGATTTTGAACTTCTGTTTTTCAGCATAACTAATCCCATGAGGAATGTAATGCCTAGAAGATGAGACCAGCAACTTGACATTTTAGAACCCTATTTACATTTATTGGGTTGGAGAGACTCACCATATAAAAATGTAAAGGGAAAAATTCCTGACCTTGGAATATTTAGTAATTGTCTCCCTTCTGGCTCCGTTATGTCACAACAAAGTATTTCCCACCAGCCAGACGCTGTGGTGACTCAACGTTTATTATTCACTGAACAACTTTTATCTGTGCTGGGGAAATGGAAGGAGTCTGGGTCACACTTTTATGGCTTGCTTCTCATGTTTTTGTGTTCAGCAACAGCACCCTGGTCAGATTTCTATGTGACTGGAGTATTTTTCCTCTAAAATATCCATCTCTGAAGAATACTCACTTGTAAATTTGGCTAAACCCCCCAAAATAATCTCTAGGGAAAAGTTAAGATAAAACCCTTCTTTAGGACTTCCCCAAATAGGGAGTTATTGTAAAATTATATTTAGTGTCAGCTTCTGAAGCCCTAATTCATATGAGCTGTTTCATTGATTTTACGCCCCATAAGTAAGTCCTTGAAGACCAGACCCTTTCTTGTAAAATACTGCAGCTATGTATATAGATTTCAATAATCTTTCCCCCCTTTTAGACTGAATTTATAGAAGGATTACAGTTGTGTTAACCAGAATGCTTGGGTATGGAATTTTTGGAATGTTTATTGACACTTTACTGAACCGTATTTAATGTGTGCAAAATTATAGATCATCTTTTCTTTTAAAGTATTAAACTAATTTGAATCAGCTTTCCGTTTTTCTTATGGCAATATTCTCATCTTTTCAATTGCTATAACATCTGTGTCTCTGATAACCGAGAGAGCATAAATCCTCAGATGAACTTTTTCCTTTGATTCAAGTTACATGTGGCATCAGAAAAAAGGATGGTCAGGTGGACTGGACATCTGTACTCATCACTTGACTTTGAGCAGATCATTTTCTGAACCGAAATTTCCTCATCTGTAAAATATGTGGCTGATAATGCCTCCCTACCTAGGGGTGTTTCTGAGCCTGATTTTACTAATCTTTGTAATGCACATTCAGATTCCCCAATGGAAGGTGCCATGGAAACCTGATCCATGCCCACTGAAGTCAATGGGAGTTTTTCAGAAGGTTTTATATATGCGGAGTATTATTATTTTCACCAGCAGTTTGATTGGTGACATGTCCAATGAATCACAACATGGCATACATTTTTTTTTGGAGATACGTCCCTCAGTGGGGCTCGCTGTTAAGAAAAGTCCATTCCCCCACTAGTGTATCAACAGCAGGCAATAAAAAATGAAGTAAACCAGGTTCTCTAAGCATTTGTAATGATGAGTCAAATGCACAAATATGATTTAGTTACAAACTTCTGACCTCAAAATAACCTCTTTAATTAATTACAGACAGTGAGTCAAGATGAGGTAACTCTTCCTCTAGTAATAAGATAATATCCTAAAATTACAACCTCGCCTAAACCACCAATTCATTATAAATAATTTCTTTGAGTCTGTGCCGGTTTTACAATCTGATTTGAACTCTAGGTGTTTGTTTTATTTTGTACTACCTTGTGGCCTTAGGTGTACCAGTTGGATCTGACTCTGATCATAATAAATGGATATAACCCTTTTAACTGATGGGAATTGGATCAAGGCCCAAGCATCTTTGGGGAACACCAATTAGTTAGTTTAATTTAGTTAGTTAGTTAGGCAGACCTCACCTGTTGAATATATTGTTTGTGAATCTGATGGTGGCTGCCTGCATCCATCTATCAATCTCTGAATAGTAATAAAGGCATTGGACACAGATGTGAATTCCTCATGCATTTGATTACTTGTAATCTCTCTGTATTTCGATCAAATGATACGAAGCTTGGTTTAGACCATTATTTCATCGCAGCTAACTTTGAATCCTTTTCAGAGAAAATAATAGTTCATAGCAAACATTTTCATTATCCCTATTTCCCTTGTTCCTCCACAGCACGCTAGTCTCCCGGGAGCTGTTAGTCTGTAGGGTTCTCAAGCCTGTAAATCTACAGTACATTTGTCATTTCCGTTGATAAAGTGAAAACAGGCACTAAAACATATTTGGCTGCCACACCTTTGTTTTTAAGCATTTGTTTTAGTTTAAGTATAACGTAAAACGGCAGGAAGTTTTTTAGTACACGGGGCTGCGGACTTTAAATGCCCATTCTCATATAGTTTAAATATTTGAGAAATTGGGCCAGATCCTCCAATTCAGCTGATTTCTTCTGGCGCAGGCCCTCAGTGCAAGTTAGAACTGTCTGAGTCTTGGTCTAATTTATGTCAGCTGATGAAAGGCAGTGGTATCTGGGAATTACTGGAGAATAGGAATATGACCCTTGTCCTTTAGACAAATCTCAGCATCATAGGTTGGCAGAGGGGTAAAACAAGTACCACTATGGTGCTTCTCAGCTAAGACAGAGGAAACTTTCAGCCTGATTGTAAGTGAGAGTTGGGGTTTTTACTTCTTGATTGGTTTGTGAAGCCTCTTCTGGTCTTTTCAGGGTGGACAGTTATTGAAACTCGATTTAATGCAGGAAGTCGTCAAGTGTTATTTTCTTGAGGTATCTTTAAGTGCTGCCAACTCACACTTTTACCAAGAATCCTGCAATATTAAGTTATGTTTAATAAAGCTCCTGTTTCCTGCGGTCAGACTATTTCTTGAGCACCTCAGCTTTCATTTTTTAAAAAGAGTAAGTCTGTAGTCCTCATAGTTGCAGAGAAAAACTTTAAACAAGTCCCCAGTGTATGCTACAAGTTCAAAAACTAGAAATCAAATAAGAAAAAACCTACACGCTTACCATAGCTTAAAAAAATCTCACTTTTTGCGGAGGCTTTTCTAGTGATTTTTAAATGCTTGTCATTAGCAATACCATATGTTACATACAAGTTAATATACACAAGATGTCCGTACTCTAGCTTGCATAGAGCCTTTGTTGGCCGGGGCCAGTAGAGGGAGACAGTGCAGTTTCACTGTGTTACTAGAGGTGCTGTCTTTTGTTTGACACGTAAATTTGATGTCCTAGCAATTGGTGGCATTAAAGGGACAAGTTTTTGCAAACAGCTTCTGAAATTGTTGCTATAAATAGAACATGCACATTCCACATATGCTATGTAAATGGATAATTATTAATTTAATTACACACAGGTTGGCGTGTGTGCAAAATTATCATGCACAAATTTAAAAGTTGGTGTACATACAGCTGAAAATGTAACCTAAAGGTCCCGTGGGAGTGTTTGTAATAGGAAAGGTATTATTTTAAACTTTCTGGACAAAATACAATTATCCTGCCTCCCACTAACTTCCTATTTGTTGTTTTAGCTGGCTGTTATTCTGTGCTTCCTATCTAAGAAGTTGTGTAGCTTTGCTGCAAACGTTAAAAGAGTATTTTTATTCGAAAGATGAAAACAAAAGTGCTATATGAACTATATAGATGCATGACGAAGCGGGTTGCAGCCCATGAAAGCTTTTGCCCAAAGAAATTTGTTAGTCTTTAAGGTGCCACAGGGTTCTCATTGTTTTTGCTGTACACAGACTAACACGGCTCCCCCTCTCGAACTCTTAGTAGTGCTCTTCCTACCAACATAGACTGAGAACTTTACTTCTGTGATCTCTGAGCCTTACAACATGAAGGGCTTAATAATCCATAGACCTCTGAAACCTGGATCTCATGCACTAAGGTGTGCTACAAAGATGTTACTATTTTTTGAATATGCACCTGGTGAAAATATAGCAAGCCACAATGTATCTTGGTTTATCTAACTCAAGCTAACCACGTTAGCCCCCCAAAAAGGCATTTTTGGTTAAATTTGTATCATTAATCACAACAGCTGTGGTCTATGTTCTCTATATTTCTTCACTTGTTTGTACAGGCACATTGAGGGAATCTCAAAAGAGACATTACAGAATAAATCTGTGTCATAATGTATGCTAAAAGTAGAAGCATATGAGACGGATATTTTATTTATACGCACGGAAATTGAATAGATAATAAAAATTCACCCTAGAATTATCCTTTCCCCTTTTTTCCTCTTGGCAGAGTTGAAATTGGTTTCAGTTTTCAGGGCATTTTGATTTGAGAATTCAAAGGTAGACCTCCATTAGGAATCCTGTATGGCTATCAGCTAATAAAGTTTTGATATGCGTAAGCTCATGTTTTGCATGGCTGAATTCAACACACTTAGAAACACAGCGGTTGGAGTTCCTCTCTCCATGAGCAGTTGCTTGCTGCACTTGAACTTAATTTCTTAGTTCACTGCTTTATTGTATTGTAAACAATGAGTTGCAAATTTAGAACGAGATTCTGACACTGAAATCAAAGGGGCTGTTGGTTGAGTTAAGGTGCTACTTTTTTCTTGTAAAATACAGACATTTCTTTTAAATTCCCAAGGTGGTTTGGGACCTAGCTTTCGGAGAAACTACCTTTCTCACTGTTCGGCACCACTACAACTGAGGTCAGATGGGGTGTCCTTGCTACCAGTCTCTAGGTTTGTATGTCTTAGGCTAGAGACAGGCCATTCTCAGCAAAAGGCCCTTGACTTTGAGATTTACTTTCCCGTAGGGTGATCAGACACCAAGTGTGAAACACTGGGATAGGGTGCTTGGGGAAATAGGCCCTTATATAAGAAAAAGCCCCAAATATCGGGACAATCTCTATAAAATTGGGACATCTGGTCACCCTACTTGCCTGCCACCCAAATCATCTGTTCTCCAGGGTGCCGGTTCTGGCCCATGTCTTACTTCTGTGAGGCAGTGGGGTTATTTTGCGGCAGAGTCTTTTGTTGACATTAGTCAGTATGTACAGCTTTTAGATATTAGGCATGCATCCAGAGATCTTAAGTAAATAAGTATGTCTGAATTTTGACACTTCAGAGACTAGAGAAGGCGATTTGGGTGGAATCAGTAAAGCAAATATCTGGCTTAACCATCTGAATATAAAATTATAATTGTTGCTCCACATTTACATTGGTTATATGAAGAAGTAATAAGGAATTAAAGGATGGAAAGCATAATAAATACCAGTCAACATGGTTTTATAGGTTAGGGCTTGTCATAAACAATCGCTTTTTTAATGAGATCACAAGAGAAAGTTAGCTGATCATTGTCTACAAGCACCTATATAGGGAAGAAATTTGATAGTCGACTACTCTTTAACAGAAAAAGGTATCATTGAAGCTGAAACTAGATCTATTCAGATTAGAAATAAAGCAGTTTTTAAAAACTAAGGATAATTAATCATTTTGGAGCAATTTAGCAAGGGATGTTGTGCATTCTCCATCACCTGAAGTCTTTAATTTGAGATTGAATATCTTTCTAAAAGATATGCTATATCTCAAACAAAAGTTATGAATTTGATGCAGAGATTATGGATTGAGGTTCTTTGACCCGTGTCACACAGAAAGTCAGACTAGAGAAAAAATGCTCCTTTTTGGCCTTAAAATCTACGGATCTGTGAACCCCCTTGAAATACTTTTACCACTGGATAAGACAAACAGTGTTTGGTTTTTATACACACATGTCAGTGTGTGGTGTTTCTTTCCTACAGCGATCAGTGATCGTGGCAATAGTAATTAATGCAATTTCATCTTGAAAAAATTAGGAATTACTACATTTTACTTTTCGTATTCTGTTTCCCAGGGCTCAGTGTTATCTTAATAACTAAAAGTCAGGTTGGCCCCAGATGTTGAAGAGTATCTTAAAGAGAATGGAAGTTTCATGTTGCAAGGTGTCTGTTTAAAAAAGGATGATTGCCAAAAAAAAAAAAAAATGATCTAAATCTCCTTCCAGCCTTTCACTTGCCCCTGTTCATGTTTCTCATCATTAGCTATTGAGAGAGAAAAACCATTTTCACTGAAATCTGAGTTTCTCTCTGTGACACTGCAGATCATGTGTTCTTTATCTCTCTGGAAGAGAAACCTTTAGTATTCTATTGCTGGTATTTTAAAAAACTGAATACATCTTAGTCTTTAAAACTACCAGAGTAATTTTCCAGAGGTGTTTAACAAAATAAAGGGGTCATCTTTTAGTTTTGGATACTATATAGGAAGAAATTCATTATATATAGGTAATCCCTCATGCAGATTGTCAAAACTTTGGTATTAGAAGAGTTATGTCTATTGTACTAACTTAATTCTCTGGCAAGGTGCCAAACTGACAGCCATGGAAGCTGCAGTGTACAGAAGAGCTATGATTTGACCCTGACATAGGACCCCTCCTCTGGAGGGAGAAGATGATTCAACCTCTATCCCCATTCGCTCTTTTTCTGCTCTGCTGATGCTACCAACAGCTCAGGTTTCTGGGACATGCCCTGTGAAACCACGAAAGTGATTTTGCATCAGCCACCAAACAGCCATGAGATAATAAGATCTTTCAGTCGCTGCTGACCTGGGTTGAATTTGAACCAGTGACCTACAGATGAAAGGATATAACGTAGATCCCATCACCAACACCTGGAAACCTCTAGATCCTTCTGTATTGGGTGGGGTTTCAGTGTCGTACATTATTCTGTGATTGCTCTGCTTTTCCTTTGGCAAAAAGCTGAACAAATTTCCCCACTGAAAGAAACAAAAAAGAAATTATTTTTATGGATGGAGGAGCCTTAGAATTCTTCACATATGACTTGCAAGTGATTTGATATATTGTGTGTACCCTTCTGGATACCCTAATCAGCTCTATATTGTTTGAGAAACTCATTGGACCAGACCTCTGATTTCTTGGAGCAACTGATTAATTTACAATAATAAAATAAGTTAAATGTTGTAAAAACTACAACTTACCAGAGTCTGGTTGCTCCAATTATATTAATCCATCCATTCAGTAAATCTACTGAATAAAAAACCGTTTGCTGGCACGATCTCTGATCTTATTAGGCTTAAGGCTTCATGGAGAAAACATTAAGACTGGAAAGCATGTGTTAATGGGTGTAATAAATCTTATTTAAGTGAACAGATTTATCAGCTCAACTTATTAACATTTAAAGAAACTACACGTACTGCTTTGAATGCAATTATATTATTTTTGCCATCATTGCAGAAGGAAAGTGCGTGCCAGTCTCAGAAGAATAGGCATATGTTTCTTAAACATCAGCCTCAAAATTAAATACAGCTTTCTACGAATCATCTAATTTCATAGTCTTCCTACTGTCAGGACTAACCTGTTCTTTTTAACAAATGTATTCACTGGGATCTTTCCTTTTTTCCAGGCATTGGTCTTTCCTTGTGTGCAAAATTTGCTGAAACCAACAGCATTGCAGTGTTTTCAGACATGATTATTCTATAAACAACCACTCTCTCAATGATTCAAGGTCTCATTCTTTAAAGAAACAGCATCTTATGTTGCATTCCATCATTAGCGAAATGAAGAAATGATGGAAAGAAGGCACTCAATTCCTACTGCATGGTATTATTGAGCTTTGTATAGGGTTGTCTAGGTGAATAAAAAAAGCACTACACAACAGTAACACAGGCCTTGACAAATATATGTTTCTGATCATCATGGTGACCAATTGTAGTAGCCTGTCACCTAGCTCCACTGAAGAAATATAACGGAGGAGCACCCTTTGGTGATCAAAAGTAAAATTGCTGGCACTTAGCTGTGAGCCAGTTTTGTCCACTCCTGCAGTAACAAGGATGTGTTTAGGAGACCGTGGAGGGTTCTACTGACAGAAATTAGGTTGAGTAGCTTGCCTTTTCTATGGAAACAGACCTTTGACTTTTCCAAAACAATTTCCCTCTTTTGGAATTCGGTGCTTAGAGAATGGCTTCCTATAGTGTCACTCCCGAGAAGCGTAATTTTCAGTGGTATATATAAATCAGCTGAGAAGGTGATAGGTACTGGGCCAAGTTTGGAAACTATGTTGGAATGATTTCAGAAGCAACCAGAGGAAAGGCTATTACATTTTAATCTTTGTTTTTCTTGTCTTGCAGTTGAATTTTAAATGGGAACTATTAGTTACGGATTGAATGCTGATTTTAAATGGAAAAGAGGATAGTAGAGAATTTAGCTGATTTTCATTATTATTATTTATTATTATTCACAATTATTTATTTCTAGTATTATTACATGCATTTTTATGGCAATCACCACTATGCTCTCTGGCTTAAAATGAGGTTAAAACTTTTTTTCCAAAGTTCACAGTAATAATTTACATATACCCAGTGCAATCTGGAACTCATTGCCAGGTGATTCTGTGAAGGGCAGAAGTATAACTGAGTTAAAAAAAGACAACAGAGTCCTGTGGCACTTTTAAAGACTAACAGATTTATTTATCGCATGAGCTTTCGTGGGAGAAAAAAAAAAGTTAAAAAAAGTTAAAAGTTAAAAAAAGAATTAGATAAGTTCACAGAGGAGGTTCATCAATGGCTATTTGCTGAGATGGTCAGAAAAGGAAGAGTTTTGTCAAACTGCTTGTTCTGCCTGTGTTTAGTGTCTGAAATAATCAATTCCATTGGAAGTGAAGTTTGTTTCCTTTAGTTTAACCATCTTTCTATTACCTGTTTTGAAGCAGTGAGAAATGATGTCAGAGAAGCCCACTGCATGTGTTTAGTGTCTGAAATAATCAATTCCGTTGGAAGTGAAGTTTGTTTCCTTTAGTTTAACCATCTTTCTATTACCTGTTTTGAAGCAGTGAGAAATGATGTCAGAGAAGCCCACTGGAATTGAGAAGGAAGGCTCATTTTTAGGGTATATTGTTTGCTTAGTTTTTCAGTACAGTTCCTTTGGTTTTGGTTCAGTAGCGGGAAGAATTGCAGAACTGGGATCCTATAACCAGCCAGACTGTATTCTTGCCCAAGATCATTTGCTAAGATTCTCACACATAACTCCTGTTCTCTACCGTTGTACGCTATAAAACCTTCACTCCTTTGTCTCTCTTTTTTAGCATTTGCCACTGTGGTGTGGTGATTTTATTTGTTGAACCAGAAATTGCCATGAGATCTGGAAACACATTAAGGTATATGTCAGGCTGACTGAAGTATCCAGGCATCTGAACTACTTCGGTTGCCCATATGAGTGGAGAGCATGCTCTATTAGTTAGAAAACAAGACTGGGATTTTATTCTCATCTCTGTCACTGACTCTTTGTGTAACCCCGGACATGTTACTTTCCCTCTCTTGGTTTCCTCATGTGTAAAATAGGTTAATAATGCCTTGAGTACCTTGGATTAAAAATGTTCTGTATGCCTGATCGAAAAACCACAGAAAGACACCCACTGACTTTAGTGGGCTTTGGATCCGGCCCTTTATTTGCACCGTATTATTATTATTACTGTTTTTATCAAGAAGAAAGTCTGAAGGTAGTTCTCTTTTAATTCACTATCAACCAGGGGTGTAGTACAGCTGTAGACTAAAAAATGTTATGTAATTATTAAATGAAAATTAAGTGGGTGCTTATTTACTCTACTCCATCCAATTGAGTTTTCCTTTGAGGAGGGACTTTGCTTCTCTGATTATTTGCATTGTTTTAGGATTACAGTGCGATTAGATAAGAGATGCTTTTGTCCCGTTTAGTGGGTCCTCTTGTCATTTTATACAGAGAAGGTGTGAAGTCAAGTCATGTGGAGGGGCATCAAGTATGCTGAGCTGCGACTGAATGTGGATCGATCCTTTCTTTGGCTCAACAAATTGAAATTAACATACTGCACCATTTGGATTGTGGCTCTCTGTTTTATTTCTTAATACTTTTACAATATAAAGGATGGGTCAAATCAGGAATTGTTCTTCCACTCTCATACATTTGTGTTGTAATCTCACAAGAAGGACAGTAGTTTGAATAGAAGCTACAAATGTTGCTTTAGTTTATTTAGAACATAATCAATACATTTAGAGGACATCCCCTTATTTCAAGTTCAGTCAGCTGGTTTAATTTAGGAATGGGATTTTTTTTCTTTTCTCTCTTCTTTGTCCGTTGGCTGCTTCACGTCCTCAGTTACACCACTTTCACTAGTTAGCCAGGATTTAATCAGATCTGAGACATAATTTGTGCGGTGGATGGGGAATGCTAATAAATTGTCAGCATTTGGATTGTTTTGTCTTTAATTAATAAATCCCAGACTTGTTTTGAAGTTTTATAAACAAATATCAAACTGGTTGGGCCTGGAGTACAAATGTGTAGAAAGGAACATAAAAGAGTTTTGTTTATTTGTTTACTAGTTGCGAAAGAAGAGTGTGGTCTCCCTTTGGAATGATAAACTATCCCAGCGTGCCTGACGTGGTGTATGCAGTATGTCAGCACTGGAATTCCCCGTACTAAACCACAAAATGCACACAGTATTGCTCCTACTTGTGACATAGTACCTGGTAGTCTAAAAGAAAAAGAATCTGTGGATTGCTGCTACTGCACAATCCTAAGGAAACATGCCATATTTTTTTTAAAAAGGCAAGCCAATATCTACATTTTTATTGTTAGAATTTACCATCTGGGGGCCCCAATCATGAACTAAGAACCCTCTGTGCTAGCAGCTATATGCACACAGAACAAAAAGCTCACAATCAAACTATAATACAAGAGAGGACAGACGGATAGCTATAATGAGATGGGGGATACATGAAATAAATGAGTTAATATTGGTCAGCATGATCGGCCGTGGCCTAATTCTTTCTTGATCCATCTTGTAACATACCATATATAGACTGTCTTGCAAAAGTAGAGATGTAAACCCCAGCGTTCCAGCCAAATTCCATTTTGTACAGCTACATTCCTAAGATTTTTGAAATGTGCTAAGTTCTCCAATTACCATTTTAAAATACATTTTATTAATTAAAATAACTAGAATGACACTAAAGGATATCTTAGCCTCAAATGAGATTTTCTTTCTCTTAAACGCTTCAAGGTTCTGGTAACTTCATAAGATGAAATGTATGTTTTGTTGTTTTCACCAATATGATAATAGGGATGGTAGATCTGGTTATGAAATAGGAAGTCTCCTGTTATACACATCACTAATAAGTTGAAGGAAAAATATCTGAAATGATTTTATTATCTTTTTAGCATGTTGTTGTTGCTTCAGTTACATTTTCAATGATCAAGCCATTCTTTTGACCAAATCTTTCTTGTACTGTGCAGTTCACCTGTTCTCAATAGCTGTCGAGATAATAGGTTTCAGGTGATTACTAGTTAAACATAATTGGCACAATGTATTCTTTTCATCAGCAAAATCTTCATTATCTTTAGTGTTGTCTTTGATACTCTTATCAATGCGGATTAACAAGAAGACTCCTAAATAAATACACTGACGGCAAAAGATGTGGGTTAAACTTAAATGCACTAACTTTATATATTGTATACAAAATAAGTTCTGTCATGCAGAAAATCTGAGAAAAATGTAGTTGAACAGGAAAAAGAAAGCCCCATTCAATGAATAAATTGTGATGGAAGATACATTCATATGGGTTCTAGAAAAATCAGTGAATAGAAATGTTACAGTATCTTAAGTATTTAGATATTTTAATTGGCTAAGCTATATACAGAAAGCCATTCAATCCATGCAGCGTTACAAGAGATAGCTAACAATATTTTATTACCATCAAGGACACAACTTCTGTTTCCTTGTTTAATACTCCAGGGTGAGACTTTGGAATTTGAATAAAAGTTGAAGTGATAGCTGTATCTGTATTCTTCCTCTCTGGTCCACCAAAGGCACCCACTTCAGACTTCCCAGTCACAGCGGTCTTGGATGAAGACCTGCATCTTCCTCCCTTCTCACTGGACTTTTAGGGTTCTACAGTTCCATGACTTACACTGTGATATCTCCAGCAAGGTAGACTAAAGTGCTCAGGCTTTGCTTTGTCTCTAAAGGCTATGTGTCTGGGCACCACATTGCCCATAGTTATAAATTACCTCATAGAGCTCCTTCCAAGCAAGCACAGTTATTTTTAAGGGAAAAGCATTACAGAGAAAACATATTAAAACAATAAAGGACATTACATGGATGCTAAAGAGCTTACTAGAGGTCATCCTCAGCTCCAGTCCAGGTAGGTTTTAGTTCTTCAAAACTCATAACTGGGTTTTCCCCATGGTTACAAGGCCATCCATCCTAGATCAAAAACACAGGCTGGACAGATCAGCTATTTCTTTATACAGCTCAGGCCTTGATCTTGGCCTTCAGTAATAGGTAATCAGCAGATAGAGACCCTTTCCTCGGGACGTAGTTTCAAAACGTTGTGTTTTTGCATAAGTGGATTGGTGGAATTTGCATTAACCTTTCCCTAGGGATTCCCAGGAACTCCACTTGCAATTTGTTGCTCCACAAGTATTTATTCATCTGACACATTTTCAGTATACTGCGTTGAACTCCCAGGCAAGGTCAGCAATTTCCTGGGAGAAACTAGTTTAGGACAGAGTGGTGGTAAATACCAGTTTAAACTAGGAAAAATAAAACTGTTAGCATATACTAATAAAAAGTACTGCAAAATATAATAGTTTAGCAGCAATACGGTCTGTTTAATTTTAATTAAAGGAAATAAAGCAGAAGAAGACCCGCAGTCTCAAGATTAATGCTTTTGCCTTGGCTACTCAAAACAGAAACTGAAATGTCTGAATCTGGGAAATCCCCTTCTTTGTTTATCAATGAAAATTTCATACAGCCAAAGAAGGGGAATTCCCAGATTCAGACGTTTCAGTTTCTGTTTGAGGTAGACTGCCAAACTAACTGTCCAGTCCAGCACTCTGTCTCTTGATGTGGCTGGCTGAAGTGCAGCTGAATTCAGTGATTACAGTGACTCAAGTCGAAATATTTCAACATGAGCAAAGGTAGAAGATCTAATTCACAGCTATTTTGAGAAAACTCATGAAGATGCCAGAGATTATTAGATGCAAAAATGGCAAAGAAAAAGTGAGTGGGAAGGCAGATCATATGAGGAAACATTTTGCAAACTACAGGGGGAAGATCAAAGGGACATGAGGACCACTGACTTTGGCTAAACATATGCAAGTATTAGAATCTGAAGATGAAGTTATGGTAATATGCATTGCGATTGTCAAGTACGTCAAAAGAAAGTGAGATTCCGGTCAGCCAGCGATTAGAAGGAGGAATTATTGTGGTTTTACAACTACAAATGGATTTGTAACAAAAACAATATAAAACTGAAGCAAAAGCTAGCCTTAAAAATTGCAGAACTTCTTATTTTGTAATATTCCCTTTTCTGTTACTGCACATGCAGTTTTTCAAGCTGTGATCAGCTGCCAGGTTGCAAAACACCCAACCAAAAATGGTAGTGGGTAAACTGTTAGATGCAGTAACTGATGACTTGAGGGTGTAAGAACATAATGAATTACATGCACTAATCAAGGTGACAGTTGACTGTCTTCTGTTGCAGACTGCTACGTGGCCAAATGGACTTGGTTTGGTGATCTGTAACACTGCATGCTCTGGTTGCTTAATGCTTCATGCCTACAATGCATTATTGTTGTTTTCATATGATCAAACTTTTTTACTATTGAAAACTGAAATATGAGTCATGGCCTTGAGACAATACTGAGCCAACGTGTATACAGACAGTCCAAAATTCAGCATTATAATCATATATAGGAGTATTACACCAGTTGTTTTACTTTATATTTGTACAACCCTAAACCCTTGAATCTACTGCCTTAGGTAACCAAAATTTGAATATATAAGTAAAACTAAGCGCAATGTGGTGTGCATTTAAATGAAACCGTTTTTAAAATAGAAAATGCCTTAAACTGGGATGAAGTCGTTTTTCCTGGGATGGTAAAAAAACACCCCTGCTAAATACCATGCCATCCCTGCTCTCAGGTCTTACTTCTGTCCCCGTTAGAGAGATCATATAGAATCCTGACCCACAATAATATGAACATAATAAAATAGGGGCTTTCAAGGAAGCTGCCATCTCTGTCACAATAGCATCACAGCATCTACACAACAGTGAGACAGAATCAATGGAAAAATTGTGAAACAGAGTTATTTTCTGAAATATTGGTGGTTAGCCATTAAAGCTGTTTATCCAGATGTTTTAGAACATTACTTTTTTTATTGTTCTGTCTGAGAGATTTTATAACGCAGAAACAAAGGATTTATATGAGTGATTGCCTTTACTTCTGAATTCATGAAGACAATTGTGCAAATGAAGGGACGGAAGAGAAGAGAAAGTTTTTGTTTGTTTAGCAATTCATTATACTGACCTGTATAGTGGGATGTTTTAAATTCTGTTGTTTTAGTGACAGGTATGGTTTGCAGCATTGATTTTTTTCCCCCTATATGAACTGTAAAGGGCCGTCATAGTAACTCACTGGAGGGACAGTTTAATCTTAGTGTAGGAAAATCTTTTCTGTTTAAATGTTTCTTGTGTATTATGGGAAGGACAGGTACAAATCCATGTCGTTGGTGTTCTAGTGAGTGGAACCTTTGCCAGCCACACTGCAGTGTTTTGGTCGTCATGTTCCCAGAATATTTGTGGGATACGGTGGGTGAGGTAATATCTCTTATAAGTTGGTCCTATAAAAGATATTGCCTCACCCACACGGCTCTCTTAAACAGATGGCTATTTATTCTCAGATACTGTATACTTAAAAAAATAAAATAGTCGGGAACTACCTAATCTCACAGGCTATGTCTACACTGGCAAGTTAGTTCGAATTAAGGAGGCTTAATTCGAACTAACTAAAGCCATGGCTACACTCGGCTTTAGTTAGTTTGAATTAAGGGCTTCTTAATAATAAGGTATTCGAACTAAAGGGTTAATTCGAACTAACTAGTTTGAATTAACCAATGCGGCCATGTTAATTCGAAATCCATCAACTTCATGAAACAATAGACTAACACGGCTACCCCTTTGGAATTTGACTATATGGAGGGCACTGAATACAGCCGTTTGAAGTGGAAATCCATCAACTTCATGAAACACATCAAGGGTTCGTTCACCTGCTCATCCACCAATGTGATTTATGCCATCATGTGCCGGAAATGCCCCTCTGCCTTATATATTAGACAGACAGGACAGTCTCTGCGCCAAAGAATCAATGGACACAAATCTAACATCAGAAACTGCAACACTGCAAAACCTGTAGGGGAACACTTCAATCTCCCTGCTCACTCCCTTGACGACTTGTTAATAGCTGTGTTGAAACAGATGAATAACAAATCACAGCTTCAAAGAGAGACTGCAGAACTCGAACTTATATGCAAATTTGACTCAGTTGTCTTGGGGTTAAACAGGGACTGTGGATTTTTCTCGCATTACATCAAGTGAATTGACCTCCCCCTCCTCTATGTGCTGTTCCCCAGTGTTTTGAATCCTAACACCTATTTTGATTTGCTGTTACAGCCTGACCTGATGCTATGTCATACACTCCCCTGCATTTAATTTCCTCCCACTCTGTAACTTTCCTATCTTCAAAGCGTCTGACGAAGTGGGATTTTCTCCCACAAAAGCTCATGCGATTAATAATCTGTTAGTCTTTAAAAGTGCCACAAGACTCTGTTGTCTAAGTTTTCCTAGTTTGAATTAAGCTAATTCGAACTAACTAAAATTAGTTCGAATTAGTTAGTTCGAACTAACTAATTCGAACTAATTTTAGCAAGTGTAGACATAGCCAAACATATCGATCAGATTGTTTTAGAAGCTTTGCCTATGGGATAGACAATAAAAAAGGCCATTGGATTGCTCATATAGTATAGAACAGATGCTGACTCACATTATAACCTTCTGAGATTCCTTCCTTGGGCTGATCAGTGGGACAGTCAAATTAGAAAACATTCCCTGGTTAGCTAGCATTTGGTTTTAAACTTGGGGAAATTAGCATACATTTTTCTTCCATCTTGGCTTCCACCAAAGGAAACAGATGCCTTTGATCTCCCCGTGTTTGCATAAATGAGAAGTGATAAAAGAGGGGCGATTTCTTTGTTAAACACCTATCCTACAATCACATCTTTATCATTCTTGATAGTCTAAGAAACAAACCTTTCTCTTGATGTCTGTTCTTTCCAATTTTAGAGAGCAAGATTGAAAATGATACAGATCTCAAGAGAGAGGAGTGAATTACAAAGTTACCCAACAGAAA
The DNA here is from genome assembly GCA_007922175.1 of Pelusios castaneus. Taxonomy (NCBI): domain Eukaryota; kingdom Metazoa; phylum Chordata; order Testudines; family Pelomedusidae; genus Pelusios; species Pelusios castaneus. The sequence continues at coordinate 27,253,857 of ML685783.1, forward strand.
AGTATAGCAAAAAGTCCACCCTATTATGTATTCTGAGTAAAACCAACATAAAAGGATTTTCTGTTAAATAGCCAGAAGTACTTCACGTGGATATTGATATAGAGGAATGACAGAATGATTTTTATAGCACAAACCTGTGCTGTTGCAAAGAATCTTATCAAAATTCAGTGTAAAAATAACATACGAGCTAATATCCCCTCCAAACTGTATGCCAAGAAAATGTGTACTACTAATGCTTGTGGGAAGGAGTGCAAACATGAAGGTATTGTAGAACATATCAGCTGGCACTAGCCTAAGCTTAGAACTTTTTTCATGTACCATAAATTCTATAGAAGAGATGTCATGTAAAAGAAATGTAACAATCCAGTCACCACAATTATTCTGGGGTTTGGCAGTCAGCGATAACACGTACAACGTCAACGTTGTTGCACTTGGTGGGTAAAGAGTCATAAATTCAGACCATGAAGGGTCCCCTACACTGCATATCATATGATTACAAAATATATGGCATGGAGAGGAAATGGGGAAATTAACATACTCCTGTAAAAACAAAATCAAACAGTCCTTTGCAGTGTGGTCTCCTTTTCTTGACTACACCTCAGCACATCCCCATGAAATTCTGTTAACCATCTTCCAGGTCACTCTTAGAGGTCACCTCCTTTTATCTACTATCCTGATTCTATCCTTTGCTTTATCAATACAATAAAATAACCCTGGAAAGAGCCTCGTCCTTACAGCACACACACAAACTGTTCTTTAATGGGTAAGATGGTTACTGATTGCTCAAAGCCAAGGGTCCTAACCGCAAGCAACTCTAGAATGGTTTACTGCGCACAAACAGTCATTAGAACAATTATTAAACGTACACATTTATTATACAGTAGGAACACAGTGTAACAATACATTGTCAAAAGATTAATGTCTTTGGCTCTGAGAATAAATATCTTGGCTTTGTCTCCTTCTTCGTGCAGCAGCAAGAGACCATTCTTTTGTAAGAATGTTCTATTCCAGAGACATTATTGCATAACCAGACCAACCACTTCAAGCCCTCGACAATAGTCATTACCGCAATTAGAAATCCTTCGTCGCTTGTCGCCTCTAGCCCGGATAAGGAATTACATTCAGCAGGAGAGGAATAGTGATTAAATATATTTGAAAATTTGTGTAGATGTAGTACACTTTCCTAAATACTTTTTCCAAAGTGATTTTAAGAATGTAAAAAAACTGCAAATCTTGGGAAAATGTAACCTATGGCATTAGCAGGACTGGAACCTAATGGCACCAGACCTGGTCCAGTAACGAGAAAAGCTGATCACCCCCACCAAGGCCCTTCTTGTACTCCAGGTATACAGGAGACACGTATAACAATAAATGAAGCCAAAGATTTTTATGCAAACATAGAATCTAGCAACTCTGTCTTCCCCTCTTATTCTACACCCTGATCCAAAGACCACTGAAATTAATGGACAGGCTCCCCTGGACTTTGCTTGGCTTTGGATTCGGCTCACAGCGCTGTGTGATGTGAAGGCCAGGGCTCCAGTTTTTCTCCCTTCAGAACGTTAGTGGAACTCCCAGCAGGTGAATGGGAATTGGGTGCGCTCATTAGAAGGAAATCAGGTTCAGTAGTTGGTGATAAGAAGCAGTGTGGAAGTGCTGCATATTGTTACCTATCATTCTGTTTGTGGCACTCAAAGGTGGTTTTATTTGAATGTAAGAAATGAAACCTGGAATATTTAGCATAATCACTCCGGCTGGTTTTGTTCCGTCGCTAGCGTGCATGCACTTTGAATAGAGAACTGTTTCGTATTACAGAATCACAAGAGAGAGAAACATTGCCAAGTTGGCTGGCTGTTAACCCTTTCACCAAAGAACTGAAGGAATCCAGACTTCATGAAGCACAGCAAAGTGCTTTTGACATAACTGTCCTTCAGTATGAATACCGTGTTCTCTGGAAACCCTTGCAATACAACTTAACCATTATTGGTGGAGAGTCTTTTGCTGGGTGTTTTGTCTCACATCTGTTTTGTCGTTACAGATGTTTCCCAATGCCTTTGTAATGATGGTTGTTTACAGGATGCATTCTCTGGTGCTTTGTCTGCAGGTGTTACAGGGCGCTCAGTTGATAGCTGTTGCTTCTGCAGATCCTGCGTCTGGGGGCGTAGATGGATCCCCACTCCAAGGAAGTGATATCCAGGTTCAATATGTCCAGCTGGCACCAGTGACAGACCATGCTGCTACTAATCAAGTATGTATTTTTTCCCATTTGAAAGTATTTAAAGAGATGCAAGTGCCTGTCAGAGAAACTGTTTCTGTCCACAAATCTTCCGTTCCCTTAGGGTTTTCATACACAATTTCTCAACTCTAAAAATGTCTGCTGTAATGAGTGCCTCCATTTATAAACAACCTTTGACTACCTCTGAGTCCTTGCTTGACGCCAGTAGAACGTTGTCATTTTAGTCACCATTATTTCCTGGATCAGGAAAAGGGGAACACCAGGCTGATAGGACTGTAGGAAACACTTGCCTGGAGTCATGTCAAGAAAGCTTCTTTCAATCTGAGGTTCTCAAGTGCAGCCTCCTTGAAGGACACCTGGCCTTTCTGCTTGCAGTTCAATCATTTTGATCTCCTGCTTGGGTTTCCCACATAAGCTGCAGTTTTAGAAACTATAAGCAAACACTTGAGGCTCTCATTTAAAATGGAGGCTTTCTCCTTCATGCCGATATGACTGTTCATGAAGCCGGCTGTGTAAACATTTGTTTTTTCTCAGGAAATATAAATGTACTTGAGCTCCACAGTGATCTTTGACAGTCTCCTGAATTGGTACAGAGCAACTTGGACTCCAGTTGGGGTGAACGAAATTGAGATTGCTCAGCACCTCCAAGTTGTGGGAGTGGAGGGTTTTTAAATGACCATAATATTAACTCTTAAATGGTGGGCACGGGGCCTGACTTCTATCTGAATTTTGAATACAGCACCGGAATAAGCAAGGCCTGCTGTTCTTAATAAGCACTGAGCCTATTTTCGTAATGAGTGGAAAGAAACCGTTACGGGGTGAGCTGGAAGGGTGCATGTCCAGAATGGCGTGCAGCAGCCACAGGCCTTGACAGATAACCTGAAGCTGGTCTGTTGTGTCCAGTGTATTAATGCCACTGTAAAAAATAAAAATAAACAAGGAGTCCTGGGGCACTTTTAAAGACTAACAAATTTCTTTATTGCATGAGCTTTCGTGGGAGAAAATCGCACTTCATCAGACGCTTTGAAGATGGGGAACAAAGCATCTGGTGAAGTGGGATTTTCTCCCACCAAAGCTCATGCGATAAATAAATTTGTTAGTCTTTAAAAGTGCCCCCAGACTCCTTGTTTGTTTCACTCTGGGGTTGTTTACAGTCTTAGCTCTGGTCTACACTACAGATCTACAGCCACATAACTGTTGGTCAAAGATGTGTAAAATCCACACCCCTGAGCAAAATCATTATAGAGAGTTGCCAACCTTGTGTTTTAGTTTTTACTGATATGAAGATCTGAAATCATTTTTTTTTTAACCAACATGGCAAATCTTTTACTGACATCACTAAAAATACCATAAACAATATAATAGTGTCACAAAAGTATATCCTCATTGGCAATATTCTATACACAGGAAGTTGGAATGATGCAATAGTTTTAGCAGCAGTGAATTGATCAGTCAAGTTCTTTGGGCATGTGAAATAATAGAAATGATAAAGTCATGAACAGTGTCGTTTTATGTTAAAAGAAGTGATTCTGAACTGTGACAATCAATGTCAAAATATAGTATGTTTTATTTCTACCCAATTTTACTGACATTTCCATTTATCGACAAGATTCAAATTATACTTTTACTGTCTGTAAATCTATAGATGGTTGGCGACCCATACCAACCTAACTCCTTGTATAGACAGGGAGAGCTTCTGCTGACAAAGCTACGGCCTCTCAGGGGAGAGGGCGGGTTAGCTAGCATCTTCATTACAGTACAACAGTGGCACAGATGTGCTGATGCAGCATTTTACGGGTGGATGTGCAACTCATCTTAATCTCTTCCCACTGGTTTTAGTTCCTAGAGGAGCCGTGGGAACCCTTCCCCATGGAATAGAACACAATTATACATAAACATTCATAAATTTAAAACTCCGGTCTCCAAAATTACTGCATGGGATTGCAATATCTATCACAAACGTCAGAGACGATAAGGTTCTCAGTATGGGGATCTTGCTATATTTATTTATCTTAAACCTTTAAAGTGCCATGCACGCTTCTGGTTTTACCCACGTAATAAAATATTTCTGCATCATACATTCAGTGGTGTAAGCTGCCATTCCAGCTCTGAGCCCCAGAATATTCCCATAAATCACCTCCCATTGAATTTCTTAGGAAGCCTTTTTTTTGGTGACCTTATCCTCTCTGTTGGCTATTAGATCTGACAGGCAGTTGGTTGTGGAGCCTAGCAATAAACATAGGCATCTGTCTCCCACACGACTGGCAACCACAAAAGGGAGTCACTTTCTTTCAGAGACACTTTGCACTGTGTTAGGTTTTAACATTGTGGCTAACCACAGAGATTTATACCAAGTTGTAGATAAACTGAAAGGAATGCGAAACAAGAGGGGTATGAAAAGAAATTCAGAAAAGGCTAAAAGTAAGTTCATGGTAAATATTTCCTACTTTACACAGACTAAAAACTAAGGTGTTATAAATATAAATGAGTAAAACCAGCCAGCTCTTTGCATCACCTTACAAAGTATGGATAATTCATAAAGAAATAACCAGTTTGGCTGAAATGATGGAATGGTCCTGCATCGCTGGAAATGAACAGATTGGAGAAGGGGGGAAGAGTAAATTCACATCTTAGCTCAGTAATACAGAAACACCCTGCATTATTTCTGTTTCCAGAAAGTTCTATGCAGAGATATTGTAATAGTCTCAAGTGCTTTGAATCTGTCCCTGAATCCAAGTTTCTCAAAAGTGGGGCTCATTTTTGTCTTCCAGGCCCAAGATCCAGTAACCAGCACAAATTCCACGTTCAAAACCTTGTATGTGAACACTTGCTTATGGTCTGACAATCCAGCCCCTAATTTCTCACCTTTATGCCCTCCAAACTGTGCCTTATTGTTTATGGATACTTGGTTGCACACACACAATTAGAGGCAGATCTGAGGCTCCTTTGAAATTAATTACTCCCTTGAGTTGAACTGAACTCGATACGAATGCCCAGAGGTTCAGTATTACTTTCAGTTTATTCAAGCACATTTTTGTACTTGCACGTTAATTTCAGGCCTAAGTGTTAATAACTAAACGTCTGACTGCTTATTTGTGCTCACAAATCAGGAACGTAGACATCCAACTGCTAATGTCAGTGATGCCTTGCAGGCACAAAACTATAAGTGTGTGTCCAAAGGCAGGATAGAAGTCTGGCTGATATTCAGGGCCTAGGGTTACTTTGTGTATTTTTGTGTCCTGGGCGCATTTGTACCTCTAGAAACTCTAATCATTTGTGACACATTCATTTGCAAGAACAAAATGTGCTAATATCAGAGTATTTTTTTTCATTGAAAGCTCTTGATCCGGAGTCAAATTTTGGCTAACGTGGGGGAAAACGTGAAACTTACTTGCAAGTCCTTCAAATAGTCTCCTACTTCTGGCCTGATAGCCTGACTCTTGGATCAATAGCCAGAGCTTATGTTAGAAATACTGTTTGGCTGTTTCAAATAGCTTTTTTCCCACACGTTTGGGTGGTCACTTTAAAACTTAGCTGTTGACAAGCTGTTAGCATTATTCTCCTTATGGCACTGGAATATAGGACAAGTAAATAAGCAATCAAATGACTCGTAAAATTCCAGAGGAAAAAAAACCCTAGCTACATGTAATTACAACAGGCCACACAAAAGTGGGCAAGAATTAATTTCACAGTGAAACCTTAATTTAGGAAGAAAGCTTTGACAGTTGAACCTCACAATATTTTTTATTTGAATAAGCCCCAACAGTATAGCAAAGTGTTCCGGTAGGAAAACCATTAGCTGTGTTTCACTCCCGGTTTCTCAGCAGCAAGTGCTGACGCTGGTTTTTCCTTCTTAGAAGAGGAAAGGCAGTAAATAGAGTGTGAAAGCATCTCTTTTTTTTGTAACGGCGATGTTGCTTCTCTTTGGCGCCCAGTCCTGTTCCCGGAACATCAGTTGGCACTAAGGAGGAGCATGAGTGACAGCTGACGTTTGCTTTGTTTCCTACAGAAATTCTGTCACAACGCCCCGAGGCTTTCCACATAAGCAACTCCCTTGGAGGCTTGATTTGACTGGCCCAGTATGTGAATAACTCACATTCTTGATGTAAACATCTTTTTTTTTCCCCTTTTAAGAGTAAATCCCTTGTATGGAGTTCTGGTTTGGTTTTCTTTTAATCCTGTTCCAACAGGTTGATTTCCTCTTTGTAGGAATGGAGAATTCTTGGCCTTCTCTGGGAATAATTTTAGAGGGAGAAAGTTAATTTCCCAGAAAGTACCAGGATTATTTACAGTACTTTTATTCTTATTTGACCTTGTTTATTAGGTGTGAATGACACTTACATGTGCCTGAGTCTTATGCTGTCTGAGAACCTCAGGAAGAGTATACAAAAGGGCCCATTGTACATGGTAAAGGTGGAATGCCCTTGCGCTAACATTTGTACAAACTCCCATTTCCATTTCAGCTCCATGTGAGGCTTGGTCCACACGCAGGTTTCGGGTTGATGGAACTATTTTGGTTTGGGTTTTGATTTTTTTTTCCTTAAATAGTGCTACTGAAATAGCTTTTTAGTGTGGATGGAGTTATACCAGTATAAAGGTGCCTTGTAACAGTAGAGCGTATTCCCCTTCCTGAGTGAGCATAGCCACCTTTATACCGATATAACTTCAGCTGCACTAGGGGAACCGGGAGGCTGTACTGCTTGAACTGTTCTGATATAGATAGGTATGCATTGTTTGTAGCTAAGCCTCTTCTTTTTAATTTCCTCACCTTTTGACCCTCCTGACCATTGTCCTTTTCAGGGTTGTTCTTTTTTTAAATTGGGGTTTACAATTTTTTTTCTGAGCCGCTTCCTAACTATTTTACCTCTTTCGACGGCATTTTACCGAAACTCAAAAGTTGGCTTGGGAGCAGTGGTTTTCCTACCTTCTCAGCCATCTTTGGAAAAATAAATTCTTTTAGTTTTGGACACATAAGGAGTGTCTGGTAATTAGAATCGAGATTTAGGTAGCCAGAAGGAAGGTAATCAAATATTTAGCATTAAAAGAGGTACCGTGATTCAATAACACTTCGCGTTTTTGTGAGCTTTATGTTTTTCAAAGTGCTCTCCAGACATCTACATAGTATTATCCCAGTACTCCTGTGAGCCGGGTAAGCAACTTTATCCTTTTGTCCAAATGGGTGAGACGGTGACGCAACCGGCATAGAAAGCCACACAGCAAGTCAGCGGGGAGGCGGAGATTAAATTCCTAGGTAACTGGCTTTTAGCATCATGTTCAATGCACTCGCTTGCATTGAGAAGTTTAACTTGGGCATCACAAGATTTGTGACATGTTCTTCACGCCCCCAAATATGTATTCATTTTTTTCCTGTTTCTTTCTCTAGAGCGCGGATTCCCTTCAATCAACTATCCAGCCAGAAATGCAGATAGAACACGGAGCAATCCAGATCCAGTAAAGCAGGAACTGTGGATCCAAATGTCAGAGACCACAGTCAGAAAATAAGGGTTGCCACCCAGGAGCAACGACAGGAGAAAGGATGTGACATTGGACTAAGAGACATTTTCATATACATCTCCTGTAAATATCACACGTCTCTTCGTCTGTGTTCACACACGTGGCTGGAGCCTGACCTGGTGTAAATCAGCGTAAGTCTGATGTCAGTGGAACTACATCACTTTACTCCAGCTGAGGAACTGACCCTCTAAATAGACATGGTCATCCCTTAGGTATTTAAGGAAAAAATATTCCCTCCAGGAGAGAAAAATCCCTAATTAATCAAAACCTTAAAACAGAATTAATGTACCCATCCCATCATTTTTTCTGTGAATCACACCACTGAATGTCCCCAGCTCTCTTATCGAACACATTGCTGCTTTGCAGGACATGCTTTATCAGGTATAGAAAATCAAGAGCTCAAATATTTTTCCTTGTTTAAATGGCTTTTTTATTTGCAAAAAAAAAGAAAAAGTGTTTAAAAAAAAAAGAAAATCCCCATGCTGCAAGTATTAGCCTTTTGCTGGTGATTTCTGTTCGGTGTATGAAAAAATTGTATTTGCAGAAGACTAACAATTTTGTTCGTATTGTTGTTTAACTACTTTTCTAAGGAAAATGCTATCAAATGCTGTAATTATGCATTTCTAAAGAAACAAATAAATGAGTATTTATGAACCATGTAGCTTCCCACTTTCCACCCCCACTCCCCATTGTATATCCTTAGGAGAGAATGCATTTTATGTTGATCGTTTTTATAACACTCTAGCTATGAAATACAGATTGATATCTGTACACTACCACCCCAGAGTTATGTACACCTTTGGAATGGAGGTTGTTCGTAACTCTGGAGCATCTATAACTCTGAATCAAACATTTTGGATGTTCTTTCAAAAGTTTACAGCTGAACATTAACTTAATACAGCTTTTAAACACTACTATGCAGAAGAAAAATGCTGCTTTCCTTTTACTATGTTAGTAGGTTACGTTTAACACAGTACTGTATTGTATTTGCTTTCTTTGTTTTTCTCTCTGCCCCTGCCTGATTGCGTAGATCTGGTTCCAAAGGAGATGTGTGGTTGACTGGCCAGTTTGTACTCTGGCATTCATAACTCTGAGGTGCTGCTGTAGAGATGAATCTAAGAAGAATGTACAGGGATGATGAGCTCTAATCTTAGTTTGGTTCCACCAAATAGGCATCATTGGAAAAATTGGATTTGTTCCAGTGTGAACCTTTCTGAGCTTCAGCGGCTGAAAACTGCATGTTCTACAGTAATTTTCTGAAGCCATTTCAGACCAAGTTTGTAAGGGTTCCTCAGAATTCGACACCCCGGGGCAACTCCCAGCTCCTGCCTCCAGCCCTGCGAGAAATGGCGTGCTTTGAGTGACAGCACTGCTTTTCAGCTGTGCTTTCTGTGAGCAATAAAGCGCAATGGGGTGTGGGTCCACCTGGTGGCTGATTTCTTGCCAATAATTTAGGCTGGGATTAAGTAAATAGGTGTTCATAGAGTCATAGATTTTTAAGGTCAGAAGGGACCAATATGATCACTTAGTCTGACCTCCTACACAACGCAGGCCACAGAACCCCCCTGCAACCCTTGGAGTCAATCACCTGACTCCTTTTGTCAGTCTTCTTTGAAACCCCAGCCTTTTTCGTTTCCTTTTTGCTCTTTAGGCTGAATATATAATTCCAGGATAGATGTTTTCTATTCAGGGATTCTAGTCTGCTGCTGCCACAGATGGAATATGAGTTTCTTTCTTTCTTTCTTTCTTTCTTTCTTTCTTTCTTTCTTTCTTTCTTTCTTTC